>JALGBA010000418.1:0-302500 GCA_023970755.1 Azemiops feae
CTCGTTTATTCATGCTGTGTGTGCGTTTTTCTATCTCGATGGCTTCTCTGATTATTCTGTTGTTAAAGTGTTCAGTTTTGGCAATAGTTCTGGTATTTTTAAAGTCAATTTTATGTCCTGTGGCTTTGAGGTGTTGGACCAGGGAGGAAGTCTGACTGAGTTCTTGTGTTCTTCAATGCGTGCACTTATTCTTCTGTTGGTTTGTCCGATGTATGTGGTGGGGCAGGCGGTGCATGGGATTTCATATACTCCTTGATTTTCTAACTCAATTTTGTCCTTGGGGTTTCTTAGGATGGTGGATATTTTTCGGTTTGTGCAGAATGCTGTCTTGATGTTGTGTTTGTGGAGGATCTTGCTGATTTTGTCTGTGGTGCCTTTTATGTATGGGAGGAGGGCTTTGCCGTTTTCTTGTTCTATGTCTTGGATTTTAGTGGGGGTTTCTTTTTGGATTAAGTTGGTAATCTTATTTCTTTGGAATCCGTTGGATGTTAGTACATTAGTGAGAGTGTGTAGTTCGGTTTTTAGGTGTTGTTCGTCAGCTAAGCGTTTTGTTCTCGAGATGAGTGTCTTGGCTACGGAGTTGATCTGTGCTGGGTGGTGGTGTGAGAGTGCGTGCAGATAGCGGTTTGTGTGTGTTTTCTTCTGGTAGATGGTGTGTCCTAGGGAGCCATTGGATTTCTTGTAGACTAAGACATCCAGGAAGGGAAGTTGCTTGTTAGCTTCTGTTTCCATGGTGAACTGTATTTTGGGGTGTAGGCTGTTGAGGTGTGTGAGGAAGTTGTCTAGTTTTTCTTTCCCATGTGGCCAGATTATGAAGGTGTCGTCTACGTATCTGAGCCAGAGTTTGGGTTTATGATCAGATTTTTCTAGAGCTTGGGTTTCAAAGTGTTCCATGTAGAGGTTTGCAATGACAGGTGAGAGGGGTGACCCCATGGGTGCTCCTTCTATTTGTTTGTATTTTTGTCCGTTATAGATGAAGTATGTGTTGGATAGGCAATGGTTGGTCAGATCTAGGATGTGCTTGGGGGGGTTATATTTGTTTTGGATAGCTGTCAAGGCTTCTTGGATTGGCACTTGGGTGAAGAGGGAAATGACATCAAAGCTCACGAGTAGGTCGCTGGGCTGTAAGGTTTGTTTCTTTATGATCTCTATGAATTGGAATGAATTTTTTACGTGTGAGGTGATGGATTCTGAATAGGGCTGTAGTTGTTTGGCGAGAAATTTAGCTAGGTTTTGTAGAGGTGAGCCTATGGAGCTGACTATGGGTCTGAGTGGGGTTCCTTCTTTGTGTATCTTGGGGAGACCATAGAGCTTAGGGCATCTGGATGACTTTTCTCTGGGAATGATTCTTTGCTGGATCTCTTCGCTAATGGGGGAGGCTTTTATTTTGGATCTAGCATTTGCTCCTAGAAGCACGAAGCCGAAGACACCAGCCTGAAGATGACGAATGGGACTTCGTCGAAACGTTGCCAAGACAGTTTCAATTTTACACGGGAGAAAACCCGAATTACCAAAGACCTACATACAAACACCCGTGAAAACCTCAGAAAACATATATATATATATACACCATTGAGCCAAAGACCTTATTTCCCTATGAAATTGTTAGAAAGTCAAAAAGCCCTAGAGCTCAATTAGTAATTTTTCCATTTTTATTCAAAGATGGTTGTAAAGTAGCCCAGAACAAGTGTATAACCTGCCAACATTTCAAATGTGAACATTAGAATGTGGATCACACCACGAGAGAATCCCTGAATTCTGTTACTTGTGGTTGAAAACCATGTAGTCGTTGATTCCAAGACTATGTGCCTGCCATTTCCAACTATTTAATTCATCTGCTTGTCATGGCCCACATGAGATTCTCTCACAGCACACATCTTGAAATTCATGTTCTGTTGCATTGGTGCGTGCACAGCAGCTGCTCTAATACATCATATTTCCTCTGGGTAGTAAAATAACCCACTTTCTGATTTGCACAATACATTAAGTCATCAACGATGCAAATTGGCTGGGTTGACCACAAACTAAGCCACCCAAAAACAAATAAACAACAACAAAAAATGAAGGTTAAAATGAACCAAGCTTTGTGCACTCTGCACATGGAGTCATTAGGTGTTTCACAGCCTTGATCAGATGTGTTGTATGAGCACAGTATTGGTGTTAAAAGGCCTTTGTAAATTCTGATACAAAATGACCTGACTCCTAAATTAATGTGGCATTCAACCATTAATTAAGTCACACTCTCTATATTTCCCTAGAGTACAACAAGGACAAAGAATGTCAACATGCTTGGAAAGGAAATATTTTCTGGAGGAATTTGATAAAAAGTGCATAATTTAATGTACCTTTTACATGACCATTTTCAAAACAGAATTGGGGAATGAAATAGATTAGACTTACTGGTGGATGCATTAAGAGGTGGGATGAACCACAAATTTGGAGACCTGAATTTGTTCCATCAGGCAGCTCCACAGCCAGGTCCTGAGAATTCCCAGAGCTTTGAGAATTCCCAGAGCTGCATGTAGACCCTATCCTTTTTCTTCTTCTTCTGATTTCTAGATATCCCTGAAAAAACATTCCCCTTAGAAACATCGTCACAAGACTTTCCACCCTGGAAAACATTACAATTGTAGTTCAAGTACCATTGAAATTCTGATCCAGCCTTGGTAGTTAATTGGACCTCATCTATTTTGCATTGTTATGTCCTACAACTGCATTATGTCAGTTCCTGCATGCTATCAATAGGATGAAAGTGCTTAGTATGATCCCATCTACTTTTCATCATAGCTGCACCTGTCAAGCCCTTCATTTCAAATAGGACAATGCTAGAGATCAGGTGCAATGGACTAATGGCTAATAAGCAGGGATACTAAATCTAAACTACAAAAATTCAGATGGCCACTTGATAGGAGTACATCTTTGCTGCCATCTCATAGTCCTTTAGATTCTTGCAGCCCAGATCCTGATTACTAGCAATCAGTAAAGGGAAAGCAGACTCTCTTTGAACTGAATCAAAGAGCCAACAAAAAGTTTACACACTTTCTCCATGCCCCAAATTACACCCTGCTGGCTTCCGGCTAAGCCAGACAAAATGTAACTGTATGAATCTCAATATCCAAATCTATAAAGTAATTTTTAAAAAAAATTCAGAAAGTTATATTACTACATTGTTTCATAAATTCTGGAGAACAGAGAGAGAGAGAAATGACATGCAACAGGAGTGACATAAGCCTTGTCCAAAACTGCATGAACGTAATAAATTGTGTGAACCTATTTTGCATGCCTAAAAAAACCATCTGATTGTCAGTCAAATAGATTCTCTTTCTAAATCACCTTCTTATTCAAGAAGAATCGCTACAACCCAGAAATTGTGAGGCAATCACACTGTATTGAGCCATAATCCAATCAAGAACTAAAAATATTGTTGAGTCCACAAATCTATACATACAGATGCCTACATTTATTTGATAAGACATTTATATGCCATTACATTCCAGAAACTCTAGCCACTTTATAACAGCCAAAAAAAAAAAAAAGAATAAAAGAACACACACATAAACCAACAACCCCTGATATCAATATCCAGACCAATGTGCCTACACTTTTGGGGTAACAGGATCCTTCATTTCATCCTGCACCACCCTCCATAAAAGCCATCTTGGGTTTTCAAAAACTTCAGAAATATTGGACAGCCCAAATATAATGGAATCAGCTGTCCAAGTGAAGGGGGTCATCACAGAAAATGTTGAACCCTGGGGTCCTTTCATGTGCTATTATACCAGGGGTCTGCAAACTTGGCCCTTTTATGACTTGTGGATTTCAACTCCCAGAATTCCTCAGCCATGCTGGCTGAGGAATTCTGGGAGTTGAAGTCCACAAGTCATAAAAGGGCCAAATTTGAAGACCCCCTGTATTATACCATCAGAATGTATTTCAGCTACCGTATCTGCTCAGAAGGATTGCATAATGTTAGTAATTTCTGGCTTAAGAATTCAGTGAGTAGATGGCAGTACAACAATGTTGTAAACATTCCGTGATTGCTAAGCAGCAAATTGCAGTCAAAAGGTTTAGCAAAGAAATGACATCTTTCTCAAAACACTTACCACCAAGAAAAACAAAACAAAACAAAATGTTTGGTAGGCTACCATCAGGCTTCCTAATCTGGACTATACAGCAGCAACCAAAATAATTTTCTATAGCAATCAGGTTCAGATTGAAGCATCAACTATCTACTAATTACAATCTGAACTAGCCCATTTTTGCTTGTCCATCCCCCAGCCTTGGTGTCTTTGCATAGAAATAGCCATTATCAAACTTTGTGGCCGTCGCTATAAAGGAAACTACTGTAAGTGGTTCTTCTAAATAAGGGTTAGATTTTTGCAGGCCAATTTATCTCTTCTTCTGATAAAAGTGCCAGTTAAGTAGCAAATTACTGTGTTTTGTTGGTTATAACATATTATCTTCTCACTTACTTGATTCCTCACTGAGAAACATACTTTTGCTTTCCTCTCCTTTCTCTTCCTCAAATAAACCTCCTCGTTCAAATAAAACTGCAAGGTTCCCAAGTCCCTGGAAGGTCACAACGATTTCCACCCATTTGTGGCACCTTTTCACCCTGTTAAAACTTCAGGAAAATCTAATCATCTACTCCTATGAACAGAAGCAGCATTTCCACCCCACCCCCAGCACAAACCCCACACAAACAGCACGGGTGGGGTTTTTCCCCTCTTTTCCCAAGAACTTTCACATGTCCCAGCAGAGCCATGCCAGGTATACTTGTCCATGCAGAAAACGGCCCATTAACTGCCTTGAAATGTAATCCTGCTCAGAGCAGACTACAAACATGATCTCATCTGTTACACACATAGAGACATATACGCACACACACTCACCTGGCAAGGGAGAATTTGGGAAGCCTATATCCTTCTCTGCCACGTTCTATGTATAATGGGTTTGTGATTGTGTGTATGTGTTGGGTTTGTGGAAAGAAGGATCCAGGTAGTGGAATCGGTGACGAAGAAAGTTTGACCTCCTGATTTCCTACGGCTGCGTGTAACCGTACACCTTATTTTTTCCCTGGGAATAATTAGCAGCTTGTCTTCCTCAGTTACCTGGGCTTGCCTGACCTGTTTTGCTATAAAGTGACATCACCTCCTTTGATCTCTCCAGTTGAATTTACATGTTCTTCGGACAGAATAACCAGTTGACTGACTTTGAACTCCACCTATTCAACTCAGTCCCTCTGTCTTTTCCCTCCCTCCCTCCTTCCCTCCTTCTCTCTCTCTCTCTCTCTCTCTCTCTCTCTCTCTCATTTTTAAGCTTCCCTGATTTTATTTCTTTTTCACAGAAAGCTGCCTGTTCAAAGTCTGTAATTTTCAAGGCCTTTTTAAGTTGCCACACTGAGATCTTGGGTTTTTGGTAAGAAACTGAAAAGAATTTGGACTCATCAACGAATTTGGAAGAAGCCCATGAATATATTTATATAACGAGAGGGGGAATATATTCTCCAGAAATGTCTTTTCTCCCTGAGAATACCCCTGTGATTATTCCTTTTCTCAGACGCATGGCGAGGGGGGGAATGCCACTTTTGCAAATTTTTCTAAATATTTACTGGAATTATATTACTAATATAATATTACCATGATTGTGGTTAATGTGCTATTGCTAATAAAATAAATTATCAATATTATTGTTATTTATTTGGTTGATGCCCCCTGCTTTCCAAGACATTTAAAGTGACAGAGGACATAAAACATGGGAGGAGGATAAGGATAGGGATAAGGATAAGGATAAGGATAGGGATAGGGAGGAGGAGGAGGAGGAGGAGGAGGAGGAGGAGGAGGAGGAGGAGATTGATTTACAAAAGGGAATATGTTAAGACAGGGGTCCCCAACCCCCAGTCCGTGGACCAGTACCAGCAACCGGTCCACCCAAACAAGCAAAGTCCCATCTGCGAGATGCAGGCATCACACAAAACCATGCACTCTCCAGTCCGTGGAAAAACCTCTCTGCATGGAGCCGGTCCCTGGCACCCAAAAGGTTGGGGACCTCTGTGTTAAGATACTGAGAGTGAAGATATGAATTACAGATTTGAGACAGTCACTAAAAGTACTAAGGGCCTACAATAAAAAATTTTCGATTAATACATGTAGTCCTCGACTTACAACAGTTCATTTAGTAACCATTTGAAGTTACAACAGCACTGGAAAAAGTGACTTACGACCGTTTTTCACATTTATCACCATTGCAGCATTCCTGTGGTCATGAGATCAAAATTCAGATGCTTGGCAACTGACTCATATTTTTGATGGTTGCAATATCCCAGGGTCATGTGATCACCTTTTGTGATCTTCTGACAGTGATTCACTTAACAACTATGGCAAGAAAGGTCGTAAAATGGAGTAAAATTCACTTAACAACCATCTCACGTAGCAACAGAAATGTTGGACTCAATTGTGGTGGTAAATCAAGGACTGCCTGTATAGGATCAATAAAGGCTCATTGCTTCTAGGAAGCATTGAACCTTTATTGACCTGAACAGGCAATTCTAGGAAGCAGTGATCAAGAAGCAGAAATGGAAATAGATAATAAATAGAAACAGCTATAAGAAGTTCAGATATAGAATATCAATCCCTAGCCACAAATGTAGCTAGATCATTTTTGTTTCTGTCTGAATTGAAGGTGGACCACAGCTCTAAATGATTCTACTTATCTACTAATTACACCATTTACATTCTCCCTCCACTGTCATGCTTTATAACAACGTCTACCTCCATGTGTAAAATGAAACAACGCATCAAGTTTGTTAGCTGTGATAAAAAAGAAAGGAATATTCTTGAGCACATGCAAACTCTACAGTTTAAGCTCCAGCAATTTTCTGACTTTCGCCATCTTAATTAGTTGGACAGGAGATTACCAAGAAATCCTACCATTTCAAAACTAGATTGGGAAAAAAGAGGAATAATATTTTAAAAGCCGACAAGGAAAACGACTTCTGTTCTGTCGACAAGAAAACTACGTGTTTTGTGTAGTTTACAAAGCCACCAGGACTTGAGCTTGACTCAAGGAAGTTTTTTTTTTTAATTCTCACCTCTATCCAAATTAGAAGAATAATATTGACGTATGCTTCAGACTGTCTACTTTATTGCAAATGGGCAATTTTACTTGTGTAGTCAACATAATAAATGAGTGTTTGCAAGTGCCCCAGAAGAAGAAAAAAGTTTTTAACAAGCAAAGGAAGACTGTTGCAACAACCATGTCAGTTGCAGCATGTTTGGGCCAGTTTGTCACTGCCTCTGTCTTTTCTGCATGACCCCAAGAAGACAGAAGATAGGATGGCAGTGGCTGTCAGCCTTGCAAGGTAGTCCAGACAGACAAGAAACACACTTAGAAATAGAAAATGAAAGCTCATTAGATTCAACATAGAAATAAGAAGGACTTTCCTGACAGTGAGGGCAATTCATCAATAGAATAGCTTGCCTACTGCAGTTGTGGGTGCTCCATTCCTGAAGGTTTTCAAGAAAAGATTGGGCAACTAATTGTCAGGGATGATACAAGGACTCCTGCCTTGGGGAGGGGTTGGAGTAGAAGACCTCTAAGGTCCTATCTAGTCCTATGATTCCAATATTCTATGAAGTACTAACTCTATTTTTTTGTAAGGTTACTTTAATACAACCGTGCCAATCTGAAAGTACATTTCAGAGGCTGCCACAAAGAGAAGGGGGTCAATTTATTTCCCAAAGCACCAGAGGGCAGGATAAGAAACAACAGATGGAAACTAATCAAGGAGAGAAGCAACCTGCAATTAAGGAGAAACTTCCTAACAGTGAGAACAATTAACTAGTGGAACAGCCTGCCTTCAGAAGTTGTAGTTGCTTCATCACTGGATATTTTTAAGAAGAGACCAGACAGCCACCTGTCTGAAATGGTGTAGGATCTCCTGCTTGAGCAGGGGATTGGACTAGAAGACCTCCAAGATCCTTTCCAGCTTTATTCTGATTCTGATTTCTGCCCTTTCAAGAAACTAAGCAGGGTCCGGTCTGAGGTGCTTGTCACATCCCTATTTCTTCTGTGGACTCAACTGCCACTTAGCTGCCTGTTGTCTATTTTGTAGTTCTTCCTCCTGTCTCTCAGTGTCACTCCTATATATATTATATGGGCTCAGTTTTCTCCCCTGGGCAGGAAAAGCTGAACCTTTGCGAAGATTATCTCCAAAAATCAACACTTCTTTTGCCCCTTAACTGTAAGGCAGATTTAAATGCTAGATGTAGCATTTAGGAAAGGACCCAGGGCTACATGAGACTATAAAAGGGAAAAATCACATCAGGTATCCTATCCTTCTAAGCAACAAAGGAGAATTCAACATGATCTGTGGTATATCTTTTCATTTTGAAGAAATATTTATTTTTCCTCTTCACTGTGCAAGGGGGAAACCCAGTAAAAGGTCTGTAAGTGATAAACTGGGAATGAGCTGCTGAGTCTTTTTTTTTTTTAACAAAACAAAACAAAGCCCCCAAGATTTATTTTATTTTGGCATTTACAGAGCTATCAACTGGAGCAAAGCAAACAGACTTAACAACCTTATTGTGCAAATACCCTGCATATTAAACTAATATATGCAGTAAAATATAGCAATACATAGGTGCCAATAGTAAAGTAATTTGTTCCCATTTAGAACACTCTGTAAAATGTCATCTAATTAAGCAGGCTGAGTGTTATTATGTTCCAATATGCAAATAAGGAAGAAACACAGCTATTTTAGGTTGCTTTGTCTTGCTGTGTTGTTGTTGTTGTTGTTTTAAAAAATGGAGAGTATTTTCTCAGGCTATCATCTTACACAATGACAAAAAAGTGCACGATGCTTTATGCTGCCTAGATTCTAGGAAGATTAATTATTTTATTAACATATATTTGCCACTCACTTTTGCGGGGAAAAATGAAAATAAAGAAAAATCCCAACATTCTCTTTTTTAGTACATTTATAAATCAGTCATCTTCCAAAGCATTGCAGTCATTTTTCTAGTTAGAGCTATTAATTTTGCCCTCCCCGCCAGTTCAATCAATTTTACTAACCACTCTTCCATTGTCGGTGTATAGTAGAATCTTTCCAACATTGAGCATATATGAGTCCTGCTGCTGTTACCAAATATAAGATTGAGGTACCATGTATTTTGTTCTACAGCTTTGTCCATCAACTATATACACAACATCCAGTAATGAGAAATATATGCCATCTCTGAGGCATGGATGCTGGATAATGGAGAGAGTTTCAAGAAAGTAATTATAGGGCAATGTTCCTCTTTGGATTTGCTGATTGATATTTTTTGTTAAATGATTGGACAAGCCCTGCATCCCCTGGAAAAGATTAAATTATAAGTTCACAATCAAGTCCAGGCCAGGAAAGTTTATACAGGTCAAAAAAAAAAAAAGACAAATTATCAATGATTGTGACAGCCATTTTGACTTTTAGGATACAGTCATACACCCCAGATACCCAGGTTTCCTAGACAAATCATTACATTTCTGACCAATTTCAATTTCACATGAGTTTAGGTCACCTTGTTTCTCCATTCGGTGGGGCTTTTTAAAAAAATGAACATAATGAAGTATATTTAATTCTACTTATTCGGAACCTTTGAAAGTTCTTTTCGTAACAAAATATCAACAGATTTTCTCTTAAGCAACATTTTACATTCAGGAATGTTTTCCAGGCAAGAATGTGTTTGTTTGTAATGTTCTTCCCCCTACACACACACACACACACACACAATCCTAGAGGGATAGAATCAAGATCACGTGAGGTACTAGTGCGGCTCTATAAAGCCTTAGTAAGGCTACCCCTGGAATACCGCATCCAGTTTTAGTCACCACATTACAAAAAAGATGTAGAAACTTTGGAAAGAGTGCAGAGAAGGGCAACAAAGATAAGGGTCTGGAGGCTAAAACATATGAACAGTTGCAGGAGCTGGGCCTGGCTAGTCTAGTGAAAAGAAGGACCAGGGGTGACATGATAACAGTACAGTATTCCAATATTTGAGGGGCTGTCACAGAGAGGAGGGGGTCAATCTATTTTCCAAAGCACCTGAAAGCCAGACAAGAAACAATGGATGGAAATTAATCAAGGAGAGATTCAACCTAACTTTTCTACCAGCTCTGAATGTAATGACTATTTTGAGTTCCTCACATTTCATTCAACTTTCCACCATCTTCCTTCTCTTGGCTCTCATAATCATAATAATCTCTGTAAGGAAATAAACACAAGAGCTGGCTTCCTCCCATTATTCATTGTAAGCCAATATGACAGAAAAGGAACTATTCACTCTTGTTCAAACCTGCTCAGGTGTGATCTGCTCTCGTTGTGTCAGATGAAAGATTACATTCTATCGCGAAATCAGATTCCTCTGCAAAGCATGCAAATCTTGAAACTATGCAGGAGTTAATTGGAAGACTGTGGGAAACATATGCCAGAGGAAGATGGTATATTTTCCCAGTGTAAAAGGAAAATATCTGTTAGATGTATCCAGGGCAAAATGTCTTGCATTCACTTTTCTCTCATAAACAGAAGGTGAGATGCAGACAAAATGAAGAAATTTATTGGCTCCATGAGAGCCCAGTTTCCATGGGAAGTGATTTTAGCAGAGGCTTAATTAACTCCCTCACTGAAGTTACTCCATTTTTTTTTCTTAATGTGTTGTTTTAATTTTCATTTAGACTTGACCTGGGCATTTTACAGTGCCTGGGCCTCATCGAGGCCTTTGGCTGTCTCTGTCCAGCTCAGTTAATCAGGTTAATCAGAAATTAGAAAACAAACATAAATAAGACATGACATGTATTCTTACCAGGAGCAGCTGATCAAAACCATATACAATCATTTACTGCTTTTTATAAAGCAGTAACATTAATATTAAGAAGAATTAAGTTCAGTCTATTGATTCACAATAATTCCCAGTTTCTTATTTCTTAGGAAAATTGTATACCCCAATTCTGACATTGGAACCAGGCTACTGTAGAATGCCCTGATCAACCAATCATGAGAAAAGGGGACAAAAAAAATTTAGATTTTGAAGTTACATGATTTGATTTGGGATCTAAAATTCAAGTTTTCACTTGATTTGAATTTCAAGCTGATCATAAAATGTTTAATTTTTTTTTAAATATCAAGACAACTCTATTTTTTTTATCAGAATGGGATGAAAATAGGAGAAATGTTACAGCCTTCACAGGCTTTAACTCTGCACTGTTTCAGCCAGGTAACTTGTTTCCACAAGAAATACTGAAATATTTATCTGTCCTTCTCATAGGGAGATATTGCAAAGATGAGGAAAGAACAGTATTGTAGCAAGATTGTCCAGCAAGATTCTGTAGAGATGTGCTGAAACAATGTAGAAAGTATCCTAATTTAACATAAAAGTTCTTAAAGCAATATTTAAAATTGTTAGAAAAGACCAAACGGTACATTCTCTTCTGGTCATATCTGAGATACCCATTGTTGAGATAGCAGCTATATTTATTGGATTAATGAATACAATAAAAACATGATTGTCTGTGTTGCTTATGGCTTATTGGTGTGTACAGTATATCATTTGTAAAAGAAGTTAAAAATCACATTCTTTTCATACTTTTGCTTTTTTCTATAGTTTTTTTTCTGCTTCCCTATCCTTTACCTTTTTTCTTTATTCTCTCCATCAATCCCTCTTTCTGACTATGTATGCTTGTTAGTTTTTATCTTTATGTTCTATAAAAAATGTAATTGTTTTTAAAAGTTACTTTTCACAGCACATTTTAATAGCACCCATTTCTTCCTTTTTCTATTATTTACTTTAAAAAGTTACTTTAAGACCATAGACAGACAGACAGACAGACAGACAGACTGACTGACTGACTGACTGACTGACTGACTGACTTTGTCTGGCCAAAAATGTAGTAAGCTGAGCAGGGACTTTTACTAACAGAAAAAGTACATGGTTTGTTTCAGAATTAATACTCCATCGGTGTTAAAAGATAACATCCCTGAAAAACAATTAACTCTTGGGTCCAAATTATTTTTTTCCATTGCAAACCATGCCTGAGGTCTTTTGCAATTAACTTGTGCGCACATGTGACAAAAAACAAACATGCACCTGCTTTTTATACGATAACCATCAAGACTTTGAAAGATTAGAATATTTAAATTCTGCTTTCTAACCCAATTCCTGAATGTTGGCTAAAGAACACATATGCATAGATCTTTACAACTTGCTCAACTATTCTGGAGAGGTAAAGGAAGAGACAAGTACATGTCCCCCCACAGGTCTCTCTCTCTCTCTCTCTCTCTCTCTCTCTCTCTCTCTCTGTGTGTGTGTGTGTGTGTGTGAGCGCGGACACACTTGAAAAGAAAAAGAAAAAATGTGCTTCTCCAGTAACAGTGGAAAACATTGATGTAGAGTGTTAAATTCTGGCATTCCATATGAAAGGGACTTAGCAGCTACAGAATGGGCTCTGGGACTTTTTTATTCTCAGAATCTTATCACATTATCCTCTGGATTATTTTGTATAGCTATCCTTGAGCTTTTATGGAGATACTGAAATGTTCTGTTAAAATATCTCCCTCTACTTTCTTCTTTACTTCCTCTTTTACTGCTTTGGGTGTTGAGGGAAAAGAAATATATCTTTGCCTTTTTAAAAAAAAAATGTAGAAAAGGCTAAGATGAAAAGCTGAAATACTTTCTTTACACTTGTAAGCTTTTTTCCTCAATTCCTCCCTCTTTTACATTTTGGATACCACTTGAAAACATGTGTCATGCTTTCAGCATCAGCCTTACTTCCTCTAGAACCCCCATAGATTCAAGGAAGCATTTTCAAAAAATGAAAAACTGGACCACTTGAAATCAGTTCTATGTTTCATAGACAGTGCTATTGTCCTCCAAACCACAAAACACAATTGAAGTGGTTGAAAAGACTCTCTCAGAGTGAATCCAGAGGGACGACTGGAAGAGCTGACTAGTTGGGTGGCTATTTTGTGACTAGGAAAATGGCAGTCAGTTTAGAAGGACCACAACACATATTCAGAATTATCTAGAAATAACAAGGCCCAGAATAACAGAATAACAGAGTTGGAGGTCTTCTAGTCCAACCCCCTGCTTGCACAAGAAGCCCTATACCATTTCAGACAAATGGTTGTCCAATATTTTCTTAAGAACCTCCAGTGTTGGAGCACCCACAAGTTTTGAAGGCAAATCATTCCATTGATTAATTGTTCTAACTGTCAGAAGATTTCTCCTTAGTTCTAGGTTGGTTCCCTCCCTGATTAGTTTCCATCCATTGTTTCTTGTCCTGGCTTCAGGTACTTTGGAGAATAGGCTGACCCCCTCTTCTTTGTGGCAGCCCCTTAGTTTCTCTAGAATGGATCCTACTAGTTTCTTCTCTAAAAGCTGGGGTGGATTACTTGATCTCCCTTCAATGAAATTCAAGAGATACCTAAAAGTACTGTAAGTACCAAATACTGATGCTAAAGCTCAAATAGTTTGGCCACCAAATGAGAAGAGAGGAGTCATTGGAAAAAACGCTGATGAAGATTGAAGGCAAAAGAAGAAGGGTATGTCAGAGGATGAAATAGTTAATGTCATCAACACAATAAACATGAATTTGGACCGGTTCCTGCAGACAGTGGAGGATGGGAAGATGGCGTGCTGTGGTCCATGGGGTTGTGAGGAGTTGGGCACAATTTGGCGACTGAACCTAAATATTATACCGAATACACACACACACAAACACACACACACACAAAATCTGTTTTTCTGCTTATTGGATTTACATCCTACTTTTATTTTGTACAATTCGAAGTTTACATAATGCTCTCTCCTCTTATTTTCCTCACAACAACCCTGAATGATAGAGTGAAAGAGCATATTAGTAGATTCTAACAACTCCTCTGTCTACTTCCGAGTCTTGTTTTGCATTGCAGAAGAGACCTACACTCAGAAATACACCTCTCATCTCAGCCAAAGTAAAGTATGCTAAGAAACTGGTAAGATTTTCCTTCTTTCCATTTTATCAACACTGAAAAAAATCAACAAGATGATCGTGCAATAGCACAATAGTAACACGTTTACTGCTTGAAACATAAAATCTACATGGCACCCCCTAGTGATGGTACCAGAAACATGGATTGTCATAATTGACAGGAGGTGCTCTTTCATAACATAACATCAATTCAATGATTCACGCAAAAACAGGAAAAAAAGTGGATGTATCTTTCTGTGTGGATGAATTAAAAGTTATTTCCAAGCGTCTTTGTATTTGGATGTGTTTTTTGTTAATTGTTTATTATCTTTAATGCAAAAGAGCTGGGTCAGGAAGTAAGTCAACAGAAGGCTTACGGTTTCAGAGAATTGGAACAGATTGCAATGTCTATGGAAATTCTCAGTCATCCAGGTCATGGTTGTCCCAAAGGTGCTTTTCAAAAGGCAACTGGACTTTGTTTGTTTTTACCTGAAGACGTTTCTGACTGAACTGAAGAAGCTTCTTGGATGAGAAGCAAAATGGCTTCAAGGAAAAAAACAAAGTCCCCTTGCTTTTTTGAAAAAGCACCTTTGGGACAACCGATTGCAATGCTTCCTTTCAACTATGAGGGGAATCCCTTCAGTTTTGGCCAGCTGAAGGAGTCTACATTCATTTCACTGAATGCCTGGAACAATGCCATGCCACGTTGGTCCTATTTGTGAAATAGCAGCCATTGTCCTGGGATTTACAGGAAGGCAGATTCACCTGAAGGTTGGCTTTCTAACAGTAAGAACAATTTGCAAGTAGAAGCAATTACCCACAGTGATGATGAGCTGACCTCCATTGCCTACAGTGTTCAAGTGGAACCCGTACAACCATTTCTTGGAAGCAATTCCATTTAGATTCTCTCACTGAACCTAAATAGCCTCTTCTGTCTCAATGATTCCGACTTTTAGCTCCTTTTTACATTGCCAATGAATGCTAAGAAATGGGGATGGTCAGTAGGTAACTGTCCCTCTGTTTCTACTGGCTACCAGAAGAGCATATGGAATTGCTTTCCCGTGAAAGGATGGACAGGGGGCAATCGGTTCCATGTATTGTTATCATTCAATTGCCTTTCCCAACTATCACCACCAGGATTTTTGAGAAGCCATCTCATCCAGGGTAGAGATTGATTAAAAAAAAAAAAAAAGCAAAAGAAGAGGAGAAAGTTTAAAAGAGAACATGGACCACTAAAGATGAATCCAGATCAAGAAGAGATGCCAACAGAATGCAGTCAGACCAGAATACACCACTTTCCATCCATCTGGGCAATTGAACCATAGACCACCAACTTGATTTTCTCTTCCCTTCCCTTCCCCTTCCCCTTGCCCCTTATTCTCGTTCATACAGAGGCTGCCTGGTTATTAATTTGTTGGGTGGAATTAGGGAAACTTTATCTATATGAGAAGCTCATTGCTTTTCTGCAATCACCCTATCTTTGAGAAGTGTGGCAAGGGACGTGCTGTGAAAAAATATGAAGGAAGAGGACAAAAGCTAGATTTGATTTTATTTAAACTGGGTTTGGTTTTATTTTGCTTACGATACTTGAGTATGCGTTTAATTAAGTATTTCCTATGTCTTTAACAAGTTACCTTAAACATGGTAACAGCTTTATTGTAAAGTTCTCTGGCAGCTGAATGCACGGGCAGTATACACTGACTTAAAATAAATATATAATAGAGAAATGCATTGGGATTCTAGTCATTATTTTCAAAATTATATTGAATTATGATTTTGGGGGAAGCTGTTCAGTACTGTACTTCAATTTCCTTACCAGTAATCATAGCAATGGTACATATAAGAAAACCTGAAGGACCAGGTTAAGGATAGATATTCATGGAGAAAAACTAGGTTGTTGCTAAGATTTTACACTGAGTTAATGGTGCATAATCATTCGAGATTATTCCTATGTTGGAGGAAACTGTATTTTGCAGGTTCATTTTGAAATCTGGTGGGTCCTTTTTTTTTTTTTTTTTACTATAGATCCTTCACGCACAAAACTTTCAGGCTCAAGGTCAAATAAAATGGATATAAGAAACATCTAGAGTTTTCTTTGGTGCCTCATGCTGTGCTGGAACACATTAAATTTTCATATATTCACATATAATCTGGCATTTGCAATAGATTTTCCCCAACAATTACAGCATCTATATTCACTGAAAACAGTCTGTGAAGTTCCATCTCAGTGACAGTTGAGTGTCTGTATTTTAAAAAGCATAAAGCTCTTTATATTTTTACAGATTCCACTCCGCTGTCACACATTTCTTCGTTCGCACTGTCTAAAAAAAAAAGATACTTTCAGCCCCATTATTTTTCTTTTAAAAAATAGGGGCAAGTCAATGTTGCTTTTAAAAATTTGAGGTTGGGGATCAACTCACACATATAAAAGATTTTATTTTATTATTATTTTTTAAAGTTTTTATTGATTTTTTCATACAATTCAGTAGTACTTGTTCAACAAACATGTTGTCTAAGTTTATCATTCACTAATACAAATTTAATTCCTAATCCTTTATTCTTTTCTCCAGCCATTGATAAAATAAGTCCCAAGTTTGACAGTATTCTGTTTCTTCTTTTTCTTTCAACCTCAAAGTAAGTCTATCCATTTCCACACATTCTAGTATTTTTTTAATTATTTCTTCCTCTGGTGGTATTTCTTCATTTTTCCAATATTGTGTGAATATGATTCTTGCCGCTGTTATCACATGTAGCCAAAACCTCCATTTTCCTTAGCTTCTTGTAACATTTTCAATTTGATTCTAGCTTTCTTTCCTTGACAAATAAATTTCAGAATTAGTGAATTTAAGTCTTAAAAAAAATAATTCTCTAGTTTTATAGGTATCGTTTGGAATAAAAACAATATTTTTTGTAATATATTCATTTTTACCGTAGCAATTCTTCCTAACATCGACAGTTGCAAGTTTTTCCATTTTTCCAGGTCCAGTTTTATTTGATTTAGTAATTTTATATAGTTATCTTCTTTTATCGTTGAACATCTTGCTGTTAGATATATTCCCAAGTATTTAACCTTTTTAACTGTTTGTAATTGTATTTTTTCTGTCATTTTTTTTGTTTAACTCTAACATTTTTAACTATCACTTTAGTTTTTTCTCTGTTTATCTTCAGTCCTGCTATCTCTTCAAACTGTTCTATCTTTTCCAATAATTTAGGGATCATCTCTAAAGATTCCTCTAGGACAGGGGTAGGCAACCCAAAACACTCAAAGAGCCACTTGGACCCGTTTCCCACCAAAAACAAAACACTGGGAGCCGCAAAACTCTTTTGATATCTAAAATGAAGATAACACTGCATATATCCTTTTTTACCTTTATTATAGGTATATATATATATGTGTGTGTGTGTGTGTGTGTGTGTGTGTATGTGTGTGTATATGTGTGTATATATGTGTGTGTATGTATATATATGTGTGTGTATATATGTGTATATATGTGTGTGTATGTGTGTGTGTGTGTATATACACACACACACATATATATATATACATACACACAAACATATACACACATACACAAACATATATACACACACACGTATATACACACATATATACACACACTCATATATATACACACACACACATATATATACACACACACACATATATAAAATAAAGGTAAAAAAGGATATATGCAGTGTTATCTTCAATTTAGATGTCAAAAGGGTCTCTCTCTCTCTTTCTCTCCCCCCCCCTCCCTCTCTCGGCTCTTCTGCTCACCTGGCAAGCTGGCTTCAAGCTATTCTCCAACAGGGGTAGGCAACCTCGGCTCTTTTATGACTCATGGACTTCAACTCCCAGAATTCCTGAGTCAGTATAGCTGGGCTAGCTAGCTCTCTCCTGCCCTTCCTGCTTCCTGCAGAGACGCAGCAAAGGGAGGAGCTCCGCCCACAACGAGCGTCTCAGCTCTTCGGAACAGGGTGAGGCTAATCTTTTTTTTACACACACACACACAAACACAAAACACACACACAGAGAGAGAGAGAGGGGGGGGGAGAGAAGCAAGCTCTGTCTCTCTCTCTCTCTGCAAATGGCAGAGGAGGCTGGGAGCCGCAGGGGAAGGCTCAAAGAGCCACATGCGGCTCCAGAGCCGCAGGTTGCCGACCTGTGCTCTAGGATGAATACCAAGTCATCTGCAAATGCTTGCAGTTTATAAGTTTCACCTTTTATTTCTAGTCCTTTAATTTCTGTGTCTTGTTTAATATTTCTATTCCAAAGTTAGGATAAATAACAATGGAGATAGTGGACATCCTTTTCTTATATCAAAGTTCTCTGTATAATCTCCATTTACAATCACTTTTGCTGTTTGTTTGTGGTATATTGTTTCAATCATACTTATAAAGTTTTGTCCAAAGTCCATTGTTTTTAGTTGTTGAGTAAATATTGCCAGGAAATATTATCAAATGCTTTTTGAGCATCTAGAAATACTAATGCCAATTATTTCCCTGGATGCATTTCAAAATATTCCAATATGTCCATTATAACTCTTAAGTTATTTTTTATTTGTCTCTTTGGTAGAAATCCATTTTGATCTGGATGTATAAATTCAATTACAAATCTTTTCAGTCTCTCCACTATTATTGAAGTAAACATTTTATAGTCCACATTTAGTAATGATATCGGTCTGTATTTTTTTATCTGTGTCAAATCTAAGTCTTCTTTTGGTATTAAAGTAATATTAGCCTCCAACAAAAGTTCATTACACACATCTTTCAATGGTACACTTAGTGTATCTTGTAGACATTTATACAACTCTGCCAGTAGCCCATTTGGTCCCAGTGTTTTTTTTCATTTTTTTGTCTTATGTTGTTAGTTGTTAGTTGTGAAGTCATGTCCGACCCATCGTGACCCCATGGGCAACGTTCTTCCAGGCCTTCCTGTCCTCTACCATCTTCTGGAGTCCATTTAAGCTCACGCCTACTGCTTCAGTGACTCCATCCAGCCACCTCATTCTCTGTCGTCCCCTTCTTCTATTGCCCTCAATCTTTCCCAGCATTAGGCTCTTCTCAAGTGAGTCCTTCCTTCTCATTAGGTGGCCAAAGTACTTGAGTTTCAACTTCAGTATCTGGCCTTCTAAAGAGCAGTCAGGGTTGATCTCCTCTAGGACTGACCGGTTTGATCGCCTTGCGGTCCAGGGGACTCGCAGGAGTCTTCTCCAGCACCATAATTCGAAGGCCTCAATTCTTTGGTGCTCAGCCTTTCTTATGGTCCAACTTTCGCAGCCATACATTGCAACTGGGAAAACCATGGCCTTGACTATACGTACTTTTGTTGGCAGGGTGATGTCTCTGCTTTTTAGTATGCTGTCTTCTTATAGCCTCTGTCAATTCCATCATTGTTATTTTTTTCATTTAACATAGTTTTGAAGTTTTCTGAGACTTTTGGTAAATTATTTTTTTTCCATATATTGAATCATTTTCTCCCATGAAATTTCTTCTATAATACAGTTTCTCATAATATTCTTTAATTATCTTTTTTATTTCTTCATTTTTAAATCGTAAACAGCCTTTTACGTCTACTAAATTATTTATCAGTTTTTTCTCCTTCTGTTTTTTAAGTTTGTAGGCTAGCCATCTTCCTGGTTTATTTGCATTTTCAAAAAAGTTTTGTTTTGCTCTTTTGATTTGCTGTGCTAATTTTTCTGATTTCATTAAATTTAATTTATGTTTTATTATTTCCATTTGTCTTTTCAGTATTTTCTTTTGTGGATTTATTTGTAGTTCTAATTCTAGCTTTTTTAATTCTTCCCTTAACAGTATATATTGTTGTCTTTTTTATATATTTTTTCGCCATATATGTTATAGCTACACCTCTAAAATATGCTTTGGCTGTATCCCATATATTTTGTAATGTTGTATCTTCTTTTTTATTTTCTTTAAAGAAAAACTCCATTTCTTTTGTTGCTAATTCTATAAATTCTTTTTCTTTTAATATGGATTGGTTCAAGGTCCAACTTAGGTTTTTTTTGTATTCCTTTCCATGTGATTTTTAAAGGGTTATGGTCTGCCCATGTGCCTAATTCTATCTCAATCTCCTGAATATTGGTTCTTAATTCAGGCGTCATCCAAATCATGTCAATTCTGGACCAAGATTTATGGCTATTCAAATAGAATGTGTATTGTAGTTTTTCTGGTTTAGTTTCTCTCCAAATATCTTTTAAAAAATAGAGGTAAGTAAATGTTGTTTCACAAAGTTTGAGGTTGCGGATCAACTCACTCATATAAAACATTTTAATTAAGCTGCTGGTAAAAGAAAATAAAGAGTAAAGCAATGGGATGGAAAATAAAAGCAGAAATGTTACTGGAAGGAAATGAACGATATCCCAATATAGCAATTCTTGCATGAATCTTGGATGCAGAGCAAAGGATCTGTGAAAAGGATACAACCCTGTCACAACCCTTGGCATGCTGTTGTGCACACAATAAAGAATTTTCAACATATTGAATAAATTCAGATCCATCAACCACATTCCCATGCCTTCTTCCATCCAAGCCAATTCCAGCTTTACACTTTTTGCCTCCCGTTGCCACATGTAGACTCTCTGCAACTTCCATATTCTTTTCCAGAGAAGTAAGCAAACCAATTTCCTCAAACCAAAAAACCTCATCACTCCTCAGTCCTATGACAATATTCTATTACAGGGGACTCCAAGCTTGGCAATTTTAAGACTTGCGGGCTTCAACTCCCAGAATTCCAGCTATCTTGAAGTCCAAAAGTCTTAAAATTGCCAAGTTTGGAGATCCCTTTTCTATTAGAATATTCTATTCTATTCTTATGTACATTTGGTACGGATCTCACCAAACATGAAAGCGTAGTATAGGAGGGCAAAGTTCTCAGTCCCTTTCTGAGTCTCATTTTTCTACTTATCCATAATAACTTAGAGTAGGCATTCAGCAGTTACAAGTCTAAGAGTTGACCATTTAATTTATTGGTATGGAATTCTTTCCAGTCATGCTACTGAATTGTCTGCATAATCATGGAAAATCTGTTGCATTCTTTCCTTCCATTGTGATTTCCACAAAGAATAGAATAGAATAGAATAGAATAGAATAGAATAGAATAGAATAGAATAGAATAGAATAGAATAGAATAGAATAGAATAGAATAGAATAGAATAGAATAGAATAGAATAGAATAGAATAGGAAAGCAGAGTAGGAAGGGACCTTGGAGGCCTTCTAGTCCAACCCCCTGCTCAGGCAGGAAACCCTATACCATTTCAGACATTCTTTATTGGCCAGGTGTGATTGTATGTACAAAGAATTTGTCTTGGGTACATAAGCTCTCAGTGTACATACAAACAACAGAGTAATATAGTCATAGGTTATCAATAGGAAAAGGTAATAGGAAAGATGAGGAGGATAATAGTAATACAGCCCTACTACATAAGAGTTGAAACAGTTTATGTCCAGGATGTGAGGGGGTCTACAGATATTTTCTCAGCCCTCTTTCTGGCTTGTGGAGTATACAGGCCCTCAATGGAAGGCAGGCTGGTTGCAATTGTTTTTATGTAGTCCAAACTATCTGTTGAAGTATGTACTTGTCCTGTTTGGTTGTTGTACCAAACCAGATAGTTACAGAGGTACAAATGACAAACTCAATAATTCCTCTGTAGAACTGTATCAGCGTCTCCTTGGGCAATCTGAGTGATGGCTATGTGGTGCTATGTGTAAATTGTGGTGGCTATGGAAATTCTGCATTTCTTCTTACCCTTTGTCATTCCATTTTACATGAGACAATTAGTTTTAGAAATTCTTTAAAGCCAAAGAGAATCTCAGATAAATTCTCAAGGATAAAACATTGTGTTGTTGTATTAATTTAGTTGTAGGCAGGCCAAGAGGTACAATCCTGCCTCCAGTGGTCTTACTCCACTGACGTCTCATACTTTTCTTAAACCAGTGTTTCTGAACCTTGGAAATTCTGGGAGTTAAGATCCAATATTTTAATCCTGCCAAGGTTGAGAAAAGTAACTTAAACCTCAAGGAAAGACATATCAAGAAAAGTCCATCCATTGGGCTCTTTCATACCAATTCTACTAGAGGAATCCACTTTTTTTCTAGATAACCTTGGCGGATTTCAATAAAAACTAATCCAGGCCAGATATGGTTAATACTTGGATGAAAGACCATTAGCTATAGACTAGAGTTGGAAATCTTTTGTATTGTTACTGAAATGAAATGAATGGAAGTGAAACACTGTAAATTCATGAAATGAAATGAAATGATGTGAAATTAAGTAAGCCATATGCATGAAATCACTAGGAGTCAAGACAACCTTGATAAAATCATTACTTAATTTCTACAATAGGCTTAACACCATTCAAAAATAAACCAAGAACTTCTCCAATCCATCTGCAAACAAATCTTGAAAACAAACCAGATTCTCATCTCCTGCTAAGGATTTGAAGCATCTTCACTCATTTTGCACCATTGTCCCATATACTACATATACCTTTCGTCCCTCCAAAAGTTTTCCTACATGTCTTAGACCCACAAATATTTCATCTCCTATTTCCTATCATACAACAACATATTTGTTTTGTGTTTGACTCTGTGGCAGACCACAAGCAGGAGAAAGTTCAGTTATTCTTTTTTTTAATACATATTTACCCTTCTTGAAACTTTCAAAATGGATGCTTCTTTTCTAAGATACAGCTCTAGTTTCTCCCATCATGTTGCCCTCCACAGAGAGCATTTAAAAATACTTATCAAATGGAAAGTATATAATTTCCATGCTATTGACATTACAAATGTAGGACGAAATCTAAATTCCAAAACTGGTTCAAACAAATTGCATATTGCAAATGTCACTGTAATTTGGAAGGCAGTAGAAATTTGTATTAATGCTGTTGCACATTGAATTGTTTTGCTATCATTCAATATAATTCACCAAGAGTTTTATTATCAATTTGTTTAGTACTCACAATGCAGCGTCTATTCAAGGAACTATGTTTCTGCAGAACAAATAAGCACCATCCATGCATTCTGACAGATTGAATATAATGTCTACTATTCATCTATAGTGTGGCTATAGCAACACTTAACCTGTTGTGGCCCTGCTTTTCATTGCTTTTTAAAAAACCTAGGTGCTTTATAATTTTCTCTTACCACCAAATTAACCTCAAGAGTAGAACATAATTCTAAGTTTTCCTAACTTTGATTCATCGCAAAAAAAACATTTTTTCCTAGCCCGAAAACTTTTGGCAACAAGAGATAAATCCTCTTGAGATATTCCAAAAACTTGTCTATTCTATGCAAGGGTCATGGGATATGGGTGAGATCTTATTTCACCCCATCCTTCAGTAGATTCCTACTGTCTCTGTAGCAGAGGTATGTATGTATGTATGTATGTATGTATGTATGTATGTATGTGTATTTGTTTGTATCCTGTCTTTATTATTTTTACAAATAATTCAAGTGGTGAACATATCCAACACATCTTCCTATTTTCCCCACAACAACAACCTTGTGAGATGGGTTGGGGCTGAGAGAGAGTGAATGGCCCAAAGTCATCCAGCTGGCTTTCATGGTTAAGGTGGGACTTGAACTCACGGTCTGCCGCTTTCTAGCCTATAATAATAATAATAAAGTTGGAAGGGACCTTGGAGGTCATCGAGTCCAACCCCCTGCTCAGGCAGGAAACCCTATACCATTTCAGACAAATGGCTGTCCAGTCTCTTCTTAAAAACTTCCAGTGCTGGAGCAGTCACCGCTTCTGGAGGCAGGTTGTTCCACTGGTTAATTGTTCTAACTGTCAGGAAGTTTCTCCTTAGTTCTAGGTTGCTTCTCTCCTTGATTAGTTTCCATCCGTTGCTTCTTGTCCTGCCCTCAGGCGCTTTGGAGAATAGCTTGACTCCCTCATCTTTAACCCCTAGACCAAACTGGCTCATCGAGTTGTCATGAAATGTTTTCTCTGAAATGTTTTCGGATTCCCTGGTTGAGCAGGGGGTTGGACTAGAAGACCTCTAAGGTCCTTTCCAACTCTGTTGTTCTGTTCTGTTCTGAAATCCAGAACTCAGATGTTTTCAGGCAGTGGGGAGGAACTACTGCCAATCTCTTTCCCCTTCTCACATTTTAAAACATCCCAATGAGCCAGATTATGTTTTAATAGCATGAGTATTTAATTTGTGAGAAGGCAAAAGAGATCAACATTACTTTCTTCTCTGTGTTCTTCCCTCCCTGTTTTTATTTTTATTTTTGCTGTTGTTATTGCTGTTGTTTTTAAATCATGATATGCACATCATACATTACAATATTCATGTATTTCTCATCTCAAATGAGGGGAGATTCATAATGCATAAAACCTGGTCTGTTCAACACATATCTTGGCCTAATTCTGCACAACAATAGCATGTATTAAAATTAGGAATATATATGATTATTACAGTAGTGTCAATCAAAAGAAAGCATTAAATCATGAATTCCCAAGAGGGAGGGGATGCATTCCAGGGGAATAGCTCAGTCCAGCTATTTTATGTGAGAACAAAAGGTTCAAGACAGCTCCTCCCTAATAATTCTCAGAGTATATGCTTAATGTAGACAGTAAAGTGCTTCAGTTTGGCAAGATTCTGTCTAAAGTGTGGAAAAATAAAGAAATCTATGTAAAAGTATCATGTGTTTTTCTTACTTTTGGAAGCCTGAGAGAAAGGCTGGAAAACTGACTACAATCCATTCTAGAGGAAAGATTGAAGCCAAATAGCTTGAGAGATTTCAATGAAGCCAACAGATATTTGATTATTATCATTTGTGTGGTAGTTCAGAAGATTCCAAAGTTGGTTTGAATTTTGCCTACAGTAAAATTTGGAGTACATTTGAAAGTTTGGCTGAAGCATCTAAGGAACTATGCAAGACAAAGATTGATCAAATCAGTGAAATTTCTAGGAAACTAAATGAAAAATACTTCTACATTCTTTTCAAGCAGTACATAATCTCATCAAGCTCCACATAAAGATACCATTGGACTAGATATAGCATGAATGCATGAATAACCCATTATGCTTTTGTGTAAGTCACAAATGTAAGATTAAGAAATGCTGATATGACAGACAGTTGATTGTTCAATTATCTTGGAGTTCCATTAAAGTTGCTAAGACTTCTCTTATACTAAAAAGCTGAAGAGGTGGTAATCCAGCTAAAATGGTATAACAATATTATTAGTAATTGAATTTCTCCAAGGTTATTATCCTTTGGACTGATACTCTCTTAAAATTCATTTCACTCCAAGTTCTTTTCTCTCTTTCATCTTCTTTGAAATCAATCCACTTTGTTTTCTTCAAAGTAAGCTTTAACATATGTCAGTGATCTATCTAAATCTGCAAAAAAATTAGAAACTGTTATATACATAACGTTGCAGGCAGTTGTGTTACCCTCAATCTGTACAGATACGCACCATATGCACCAGAGAACAATATTATATAACTTAATATCCAATTATGCTATCTACAAGAGATAGGAAATATAATATCTCCCAAATAATAATAATAAAAAACTTTAACAGAGGAGTATCTCATTTTGCTATATTCTATGTTAGATTTTTCTGCTTTTTTAATTTGGAAAGGATATCTGGTTTACACACCCATATATTTTAAGTTATAAATCACAAAGACCAACATTTTTTAACTACAACCTTTTTTTTTTTTTTTTTTTTTTTGAGATAAGAAGCTCTGTGCCCACAATTCATGTCTTTCTTGAAGTTATTTTATGGTTCAAGATTTCAGGATGTCTGGAGGTTTTTTTCAACACAGCATCAAAGGCTGACAGGCAATTATATCTGAGTTACAATAACGGCTAACAGATTAATCTAACAGTATTAATGTAAGTATTCAGAAACTAGTCCCACTGAGTTTGGCTGCATGGTAGTTGTAAATAGTCTTGAAAAAATATTGTTGTGAAAATATGTCCTGGAGTTTAAAATGGAGAGGAAAGAAAGACAGCTGCTTACCCCTTTCATTATCAGTTTTTCTGTGATGGTTCTGTTGCTCATAACAATTGGATTTCACCATAGTATTAGTGTTGTTTTTTAATTTCATGCCAAGAAAATAGATATCTGCCATTAAGTAAGCTATATTTCAAAGGGAACATTGCAGGTTTTATTTTGACTTTACTATTTTATAAAATTTTATGTGTACTAATTTGGGAGGATATGTAAGACATCCAAGGTTGATGGAGCTAACAATGAGTATGGTGGCCCGAGAAAACCTCAGTTCAAGTTCATCATAGATTCATTAAATGATTTACAACCACTCATTTTCTGTCACCCAATAAGGAATAACCCCACATGCTTCCTTGAGCTCTTAACAGGAAAAGTGGAGTATAAATGTAAACACATACAGTATAAAGCACGTAATTATGACTGAATGGAATCAACCTACTATTCCATCTTTCAACTGAGAAGTGCTTTGCTGGACAAAATTCCTATTACTTCTTACAGAGTTTGTCCCAGTGCAAGATCTTGAGGAAGAACAGCTGATATAAACATGCTCACAGAAGCAATAGAAGTGGCTAATCAAGAATGGATCATGGTGAGAATGGTGAGGGCTGATGACCATTCTCAGAATAGTGGTTACAACAGGAGGGGTTTCAGAAGCACAAGCAGTAGAGAATCATCATCAGCAGCAGCAGAGGCTATCAGCAGTGTCATCTCCAGCAGGCAGCAAAATGTGAATGTGAATCATCCCTGCCAAAATGTGGCCCTAGTCAGCTGGGAGATTCTGGAAACTGGAGTCCACACATCTTAAACTTGCCAACTTTGGAAAACACTGAACTAAATCAAGGAAACACTGTCATGTCAACCTTGTATTTCACTCGTCTTTTGTTGAGGAGATAGTTTCAGGGCACAATGAACTGCAGGTATAGAATAATCTATGAGCCTTGGTCAGGTTTGAGTTTCTAGTGTACATGAGAGGACAATGCAAAACTACAGAAACAGTAATCAGGTTTTATTTATGTATGGTGGTGTAGTGGTTAGAATGCGGTACTGCAGGCTACTTCTGCTGACTGCCGACTGCCAGCAGTTCAGCAGTTCGATTCTGACTGGCTCAAGGTTGACTCAGCTTTCCATCCTTCTGAGGTCAGTAAAATGAAGACCCAGATTGTTGGGGGCAAACATGCTGACTCTGTAAACTGCTTAGAGAGGGCTGTAAAGCACTGTGAAGCGGTATATAAGTCTAAGTGCTATTGCTATTTATTAAAAATTGTATCCTGCCTACTCATCAAAACAAGATATGATCTGCCAGACAATTCACAGTGATCGATCTTCAACCCTAATACTGGGTTCTGGGAAGAAACAAAAGAAAATTCATGAACTTCAGAAAACACCACTGTTGGAAACAGAACAAACAACTTTATGTACCTTTGCTCTAATAACAGAATAACTGAGTTGGAAGGGACCTTGGAGATCTTCTAGTGCAATCCCCTGCTCAGGCAGGAAACCCTATACCATTTCAGACAAATGACTGTTCAATCTCTTCTTAAAAACTTCAATGTTGAGCACTTTAGTCCCTTTTGAATTCAGCTCATCTCTTAAAAACAATGCAATTTTCACTATGGAAGGTTACTTCTACTTTTACTTCTACTTCTACTTCTACCTCTACCTCTACCTCTACTTCTACTGAGATGTTTTCTTGACTTTCCAGGCTTAGCTATAGCCCTAGGTTTCCACAGTAGGCTCCATCAGACTCAACCCTGCTCCGCCTCTAAATTCAGAGACAGTAATCTAGCTTCTACAGCTACTTAGGTAGCAAAGATATTAACTGACTCTAATATTTGGTAGACTGAACCAAAGTTAAAGTTATTTACACTAAACCTCATTGTGTTTCATGGCCATATTATACATTTATTTTTTGTTAACACTTCTAACACAATTAATATGATAAAGGTTGGCTATAAAATGATATTTTACCACCAAGACTGAGCGTCTCCTTTATACTGTATTTCTGCCTTAGCTTCTGATAATTACCTATTCTGTTCCTTAGCAGGACATTCTTTTGTAGGCATTTTGCATTAACTTAAATTTCATTATGGAAAACAAGAACAGAATCACCTTTTAAATAGCTCTTCTGCCTGTTGTTCCGAAGCACAGAGTGTTCCAAGTAAATGAATAAACAGTGCCATGTTTGTGTTTTCCATAGTGTTTCTATGACTACCAAAGCTTTCCTTGTATATTTGTTTCCTTATTTGTCCTACAGATCATATTCACTATTTCTTAAGAAATATAAGTTTTGTGGAGCTTCTTCAGAACACCATAAAAAAAGGCACATTTTCCACTTTGGATGTGCCATCCTGATTCTTTAAAATTCTACATCTTGTTTCCAAGGCACTTAAAATGTGCTCAGTACTCCTTTTCATTGGTTCAAAAGACACACTTGAGGGAGCAATAGGCTGCTCAGTCAACCCCAATGCTACAGCCCTTATACACATAATTATACATAGAGATGCTTAATGTGTCTTTAGATTCCTGCATTTTCATGGTTCCATATCTATCACTATATACAAGTGCCACTTATGTTTGTGCAGAAGTTCAAGAGCACAACTCCCAATTGCTGTTTACTCCCACCTTCTGTTCATTTGTGGACTTATGGAAGATTTTTTTTCAAGGAGATAGTTGTAGCTTAACTTTTACTAATTTTATTCTTTTATAATTCACAGGTATAAGGGTATATAGTTCCTTAATAACTCCGGGTTATATAAATATAAAACATCAAACAAAACTGAAAAGGAAGATGGCCTGCAACACACCTTACAGTGGGAGGTCAATCCTACCCAATCCTAAAACCTGGAGATAAAGCCAGGTCTAAAAGACAGCAAGGTCAGCACTATTTAATTCATGGTGGATGGTGTTCCAAAGGGCAAGCATCATGACAAAGATGGGAGGCTTCCTAGGTCCATCAGATGACATTTCAGAATAGATAAAACAAGCATATTAATTATGTCTAATCCTAGAGGATGGGAAGAAATAACAGGAGAGAAACTATATCATCTTAGAGGATGTAAAGAAATAAAAGAGAGAACCTATATCATGTTGGGTTTTGTAAGAGGCAAGAAGGATCTTGAATTACATCCAGAACCTACTGCAACTTACAGAGCAGAGATGTTAACCTGGGCATATTTTGATTCACCCATAACTTCTAGACCAGCTAAAACTACTGAATGACCTTCAAAGGTTGTCATATGAAGAGGATACTGTAGCAGTTTACACAAAACATAAACAAGGCTTAAGTACTGCAGAGCAGGAGAAAGTATCCCAGTCCAGGAATGGTGCAATAGCATAAGACTAGTCTCTGCAAAATCTTTCCCATTGCCATGAAGGTTCAACCCCATTCAGAATTAAAGATGGAGAATCCCTCAGCCTGAATGGTCTTGCTAAGACTTAAGTCTGTTCCTCCCCATCTAGTTCCAAGAAGCTCCAGGCACTGCGGCAAGACCTTGACAGCATCACATAATCAGTCTGGGGTTGAGTTTCACCAGTGTCTTGATAATATTTGATCTCTGCCCTCTTGAATCATTCATGAAGAAAGATGGAGGAGTGCAGAAACACTAAGCAGCACCCCCCCAGTCTTCTAAGCCAGGGGTCCCCAGCCCCTGGGCTGGGATCCATTACTGGGCTGTGGCCCATTCAGAACTGGGCTGTGCCAGCAGCGGGTAAGCACATGTACACCTGCAGCCCCACTCACATGAGCGGAGAGCACTGGCACACATAGACCACTTATGTGAGCAGCGGATACTGGCGCGTGCAGCCCCACTCACACAAATGAAGTTGTACGTACACACCCATGCTTGCCCCTCGCACAAAACCATCCCTTCTCCCCATGCGCTGGGCCTCCAACCCAGAAAGCTTGGTGGGGAACACTGTCGTAAGCAATCCAGAAGAACATCAGGATCAACTGTATTAAAATCTGTTGGGCAGCCAGAACATCTGCATTACTCCCATCTTGGCAACAGCAGCCACTGCTGTCACAGTGCTCATGCTATGCCCTGGCTTGAAACCTGGATTGAAAAGAGTCCAGATAATCTGTTTCTTCCAAAGCCCTCTGAAGTGGGAGACTCACCTTTTTCTGTTCTACACATGCACCTGCATTTGTGTAAAAATATATCTCTCACAAGGAAGATCCTGATCAATAATGCCATGTTAGATTATTTCACCAGGGGACAGTTTGAAGAAACCATTTAACTTGTAGGTGATATACTTAAGAGGCAATTAAATTGCCATCGTCAAGTATCCAAAGAGTTGTCACAGAAATGAGAAAGCAAATTTGTTTTCTGTTGCTCCACATAGTAAGACATGAATTGATGGTTTCAAATGATAAGAAAGGAGAACACAAATAAGCATTACAAACAACTATACAATGTTGTATAGCTTAGAAATTGGTTGGCTGTCTGTCATTAAAGATTTAAACAGAGTTGGAAAGTCCACCTATTAATCTTGCAGTACCTGCATTGGTCTTCCATTAAGACTTCCATCGCTACATATATAACTTTGAATGTATCTATCCTGGGGAAACCAGTTAATTCCTTAAATAGACACTGGAAGAAGAAGCATTTCTGAGAACAATTTTATTCTTGAAGAAGTACACAATGGGGAGAAAATAATTTTTTCCACTCTAAATTGAAGTCCTCATGAAGTCTTCTATCTCTGTCAGCCTTTCCAGGTAGACCAGACAGGTCTACCAGTTGATTTAATTCTACTTTATTGTTAGGCTACATTAGCAGAACCTTGCAAGTCTGGAAATACAAATCTTCCACCATTGCTTTTTACAGCCTGGTAAGTTATCCTTTTTGAGTTTCTTTCTCTGTCCATTACACAGCTGTAGGCTTCCACTTCCAGGCAGCATCTCTTCCCCCAGCTACCTAGGCCATTCCTACATATCATTATATCCTTGTATGTTTTCAAGATTTCAGCATGCAGATATGGAGATTTTAGTAAGCTTTCCTTCTTCTCCATATAGTAAATCCTTGGCATAAGTGAGGTAAAAGACTTACGATATTAAGGTGTCCTTCCTAAACTAGGCCAGTACTTTATAAATCCCAACTCTCCAAGATGGTTAACATGCATATATAGCAGGTTCCTACTCCTTTTCAACACCCCCGCCCAGATGTCCCAGCTTAGTTTCAGAAAGTAAAAATATCTTTTTCTTATAATGAAAATGTCTACCTTCCTACATCCTTCATCAAAGCCTAGAGAAAAAGGCAACAATATATAAAATTAACATATCTACAATTAAATTATTAAGTTATACACAATAAGACCATGTTCAAATAATTCTTCATCATCTGCTCTAAAAATGACCCCAGTTTGCTGAATCTTCTATTTATTCTTTAGGGACTTCAGTTTAACTTCCCTGGTTGCTTGGCAACCGAAACTCAATTGTTAGGCTTACATATTAGACTTTAACATCAACCAAGGATGGTTTTTCGGGGTTTCATATATAGCAAAGAAGTGTAACTTTATATATATTGCCCGGTCGGCCCAAATATGGGAAGAAGAAATCATTTGCCTGTATCAGCCCCAATCTAGGGCTATCCTCAGGCAGCAGTCGCTACTGCGACAATCATTTTTATGTTAAATTTGGATTGCCAACAAAGAGTTAAAGGGAGACTGGTATAGCTATTTCGAGCTACTTAGCTCTCATCAGCCAGCCACACCCTTCTGAGATTCGAACCTGGGCTGCTTGCACATTAGGCAGCTGTGTTGACCTCTAGGCCACAGGCTCTTTCTCACTTTGTCAGCTGTGTCAGGGAGGGAAGAGACCAGGGGAGGAGATATGTCTTAAGTGTTTTTTACGATACACCCGGTTGGCCCAAATATGGGAAGAAGAAATCTTTTGCCTGTATCAGCCCCAATCTAGGGCTATCCCCAGGCAGCAGTCGCTACTGCGACACTTGTGTAAGCAGCGAGCACATGCATGTGTGTGCTCCATTTGTGAAAGTGGCGGGCGTGCATGTCCGCCGCTCATGCAAATGGAGCTGTGCATGTGTGCATGTGCTTGCTGAACATTCACGCAGAACAATCCCCTCCCCCCCAGTGGTCCACAAAACCGGAAAACTCCTCCTGATGGGAGGAGCTGAAGCAGTTTATATTCAGGATGTAAGGGGTCTGCAGATATCTTCTCAGTGCTAAGAAATAAAAACTAAGCAGTAGAAACATTTCCCCTTCCAACAATAGAGAAAATGTTCTCCATTACATTTTCTCAATATTGTGGATCTTGTGTGGAATCAGGAAGCTGAGTCAATTAACTCTCCTATTTCTTCTGCATCTGCAAGAGAATTTCCCACTACTTGGATCTCCTCCTTCATCCCACCTCCAATTTACGATGACTCCTACCCACACCACTTATATAACTGGTAGCCCCCACTCTACCAAGGTTAAAGGAAACACTGTAAGGAAGAGAAATAACTGTGGTGTCAAACGGTGGGTCAATTTTCCTATTCTTGCCACCTCTCATTATTTTATTTCATCCATGTATCAAATTCATTGATTTCCAAATATTTTATTCTCAGAAATATCCTAACAATATACAATATACTTTTGAGGTGAAAGAAAAAGAATATTGCTGTGGAGTCTCAGTGGTACAGAGGTTAGATTGCATTATTGCAGGCTGACTCTGCTCACTGTCAGGAGTTCGACCCTGATTGGCTCAAGGTTGACTCAGCCTTGGGGCAATATGCTGATTCTGTAAACTGCTTAGAGAGGGCTGTAAAGCACTTGAAGCAGTATATAAGTCTAAATGCTATTGCTTCTGCTATATTGCACATATATTCCTAATGTGGGTTTGTGTGCATGTGAATAGAATTTGTGTACTATTTACACTTATACATAATAAAGGAAAAGTTAAGGATCTACTTCCATTGGAAGAGCAGGTATAGGGACTCAAAAGAATTTATTCATTTATTAAGTTTTTAAAGTTCACAAGAACTAAGGTTCTATGGGGCAATACTCATATTAGAATATTCTAAGAATAGATCGCAGACTGGTTTTTAAATAAGCCATTCACTTCTTAAACCAAATTAATCAAATCCCTAGGATTTCAGTAGCTCACTAAACAAAACTGGAATTTAGCTATATTTTTTCTTGGGCATGCTTAAAAGCATGATGGCTCTAATTAAATCTTATATCCCTGTGTGAATGACTAATGACATCAAGAGCTGAAAAAAATGTAGTCAGGTCTATATGGTGATAATTTGACATTGGCTGGGATCTGAGAAATAGAATTTAAAGCCAAATGACCTTGGCTATTCCAAATCCTAAGCAGGGTTGGACCTAGGTTATATTGGATGAGAGACCACCAGGAATCCTGAGTCTATGGCCTAGAATAAGGTCAAAAGATGATGGAAAGCCACTTTTTTTTTTGTACCTTGTTGCCTTCTTCTTCTTCTTGTGCCATATCCGTTATCAGATGTTGGCGATCATGTTGGCGATCCTGTTTTTATCAGAAGCCGCACGAAAAAGTGCTGCTGAGTTTTGTCCAACCAGTCCTTTAGATTTTGAAGCCATGATGTTCTTCTTCTGCCTGGACCTCGTTTGCCTTCAACCTTTCCCTGGAGGATTAAATGGAGTATGCCGTATTTTTCTGGGTGCCGCATCACATGTCCGAAATATTCTAACTTTCATTTTTTAATTGTTTTGATGATTTCCCTTGGCTTTCCCAGGCGGCTTAAAACCTCCTCATTTCTGATCTTGTCCACCCAGCTTATACGTAACAGCCACCTGTAAATCCACATTTCAAATGCTTCTAGTCTCTTCAGGTGGCCTTCTGTCAGAGACCAACTCTCTACTCCATAGAGCAGGATAGAAAAAATATAGCATCTGACAAGCCTGATTTTCAGTCTTAGGCTTATGTCGTGACTGCAGAAGACCTTTTTCATTTTGAAGAATGCTGTTCGAGCTTTCTCTATCCTTGTCTTTACTTCAGCGGTCATGTCCCAGCTTTCATGTAAATTAGAACCGAGGTGCGTGATCCTTTCAACTTTTTCTAGTGGTATTCCTTCTGAATTGTTGCCAGATAATTATATAATATATAGATACCACAAATTGAATTCAACTCAAAGAAGATTTGGGATAAAGCCAGAACCAAAGTGTAAGTTGGTCTGAAAGATGAGGAAGATAAGATGAAGAAGAAAACAACAAGCATCAGTGTAACATAACATGACAATTCCCTGGAAGGCTTTGCTATTTAAAAAAGGCAGAGCTGAAATATGCAGCCCTTTTTAATATGTCCCTATCCATGGGGATTTAGAGATCAGCTTGGATGGATGGAATCAGTTTAGGGAATTGGTTTAAGCACTAAGAAATAGGAATATTTCAACCAGTGGAACAACTTTATATTAATCAGTGGAACAACTTGCCTCCAGAAGTTGTGAATGCTCCAACACTGGAAGTTTTTAAGAAGAGATTGGACAACCATTTGTCTGAAATGGTATAAAGTTTCCTGCCTGAGCAGGGGGTTGGACTAGAAGACCTCCAAGGTCCCTTCCTTCTATTCTATTCTATTCTATTCTATTCTATTCTATTCTATTCTATTCTATTCTATTCTATTCTATTCTATTCTACTCTACTCTACTCTACTCTACTCTACTCTACTCTACTCTACTCTACTCTACTCTACTCTACTCTACTCTCTACTCTCTACTCTCTACTCTATCACATACGCACCTCTATGCCCTGGTTACCTTGTAATTCCACGACATGGACAAAAGGAAACCATTCAACCTACTCTAGATGTTGACCTTGTCTATAGATACAGTAAAAGATCCAACTATAGGGAGTCCTCAACTTACAACAGTTCATTTAGTTTGAAGTAACAATGGCACTAAAAAAAGTGACTTATGACGATTTGTCACACTTACAACCGCTGCGGCATCCCCATGGTCACGTGATCAAAATTCAGATGCTTGGCAACTGACTCATATTTATGACAGTTGCAGTGTCCCAGGATCATGAGATCACCTTTAGTGACCTTAGGAACAGGCAAAGTCAAAAGGGAAGCCAGACACTCATTTAACAACCATGTGACTAACTTAACAGCAGTGATTCACTTAACAACCGTGGCAAGAAAAGTTGTAAAATGGGACACAATTCACTTAATAAATGTTTCACTTAGCAACAGAAATTTTGGGCTCAATTGTGGTTGTAAATCAAGGACTACGTGTACTGTATATGGACATTTTATTATTATTATTATTATTATTATTATTATTATTATTATTATTATTATTATTATTATTATTATTATTATTATTATTATTATTATTATTATTATTATTATTATTATTATTATTAACAACAAATCCAATTCTTTTTCTGCTCCTTAAGCTATCAAACAGATGAGGGTTTGTTTTTTTAAACTAACCATCCAATAGATTTTTTTTTTAATTTAAAAAGCCATAATGGGGGGGGGGAAACCAGACTGGAAATCAGCCCCTCACAAAGCAAGCAGATAAACAGGTGAATTTACCCTCATCTGCTCATCCTTACTGAGAAGCTGCCACCTGCAGTTCAATGACAGCCCATATGGAGCAACTCTGACTCCTGATTACATTCTTACCACACACACGGAAGCGATCTACAAAATCATAATCTTTTACAGCCTCATGAGTCCCTTGTTAAAGACAGCTTGATAAATAAAAGCATGTGAGGAGAAGCTCTTTCGTCATTTAAAAACTATTCTTCAGTCGACCCATCGGCAACTGCATGACATTCCAGATTGACAACTAGCTCGGTACACTAATCACTTCCTCTAATATTTCACACATTGCATTTCTAATTAACTTTACATTCTAATCTCCCATCTGTCTTTTACATCCCCCACAATTGCTGAAACTGGGGTGGAATTCTACACTCTGGTAGCAATCAACAATCCGGATGACATCTTTTTCATTGAATTCTCTCTTTTTTTCTTCTTCTTTTTTTTTAAAGTCACCTCACTGCATCAATTAGAACAGCATTTGTAGCCATTGTTCCTTCTTCACAAAGCAGAACACTACCATGAATAGAAAAAGACAATCTTCTAGCAAGGATTAACCATAATTTCACACTAAAACATTTACTTTACACAGTAAGGTAAAGAAAAATAAATAAAAGGCAGTGATGCAAACCAATGGAATCATGGGCTTCTCTTTCAAACTTTTGAGTGAAATTCACTGGTTGGGTACTAACTATATTTAAGGGGGGGGGGAATGATATAATAGCAATGTGTAACAAACACATTTTCAGGCCCAAGAATTGCACGGGGTTTCGAAAAACCATAGATGCAGCCACTTCCAAAAGTTGTTAGTAAATTATAATTTGCTTATTTTAGTCATAGGCCAAGCGCAGACTTAAAATATAACAATCACTCTACAATTGCAAATTAATATATATATTGATAGAATAAAATAAAGATAAAACTATTAATATAAAACTACAGAATATAGGAGTGAAAACATGAGATAAACTCCCTTTTTACGACCCTGTAATCTCTTAATTCAGAGTAGAGTCGGGACAACTGGATGGAGCTAAACGTTTGCTGTCTGGATGCCCTTCTTGACATCATGCAGAGTTCACAGCATATACTTTTTCTTTGCATCCTAGGAAAGAAATATCTGCTGCTACCTAGGATTGAACTCTCAACCTTCCAAGTGGGAGATGAGCATCTTCACTACTAGGACATCATGCCACTCAATTAAAAAAAAAAAAGAGAGAGAGATAAAACCTATAAAATGACAATTAATTTTACAATAAATAATCTAAGAGCTACAAATAACAGTAAAAAGCATGCAATACCAGAATTTATAAAACACGACCAGCGTATAAAGCTATACTAGCTTAAAAAGGAAAAGGAAAAGGGGATATATCAGCAAATTGCAATTTTTCATGTGACAGGAGGGGAAACAGAATTAAGTACATAGCTGAATCATAACTATATTTACTACATTTAATTTTGGTTAAACTAAATATACTTTGTAGTGCATGGGCTGTTTTGATGTGCCATTTAAAAGACCAGTGTGGTTCATAGTTCAGAAAAAGTTAGGCATTTCTAGTTTAAAGAAAACTCTGGTAAGACAGAAAGAGGAGCAAAGACCAAAGAAAATGAAAATCAGCTTGGAAACCTGGATACAGAATGGTAGCATGAAATAACCCGAGGAGACCCTATTAGAACCTGACAGATATTAAGGCTCTGAGGAGAAGGGCCAGTTACAAAAGTTTGCAAACAACAACAACAACAACCCACTATTAAACAAGAAAGGAGAAAAGATTTTGTAAGCTAGCAAGTCTGATGTTGTAGCCATGTGTATCCTAGCAGCACAAGGCTGCTTATTCACATTCACTGCTTACCTGATTCTTTCAATCAAAGATTCCAGAAGGAGATGCTGGGATTTCCCCTGGCAAAGTTTGTGTTTCTACTCTACACCGACATTCTTCCCCGAGTAAACTGAAAGTGTGACGCGAGCTACCTTGGGAAGATACTTTGCTGTCCTCAGGCCAAACCTGAAATTTAGTAGCAGGAGACAAAGGAAACCAATGTGCTCTAGCTCTTAATCCAAAATTAACATGTAAGGATCGCTTGTATACAAAATACCCTATTTATTTCATCAGAAAAACCATCCATGTACCGGTATTGTGCTGATAACATTCTGTGCAATGTTGTATTCCCTGCAGTAAATCATGGAAGAATTTTTGATAGGTGGAAATCTATGCGTATCTTGCATTATCTGCAAGATCATCTCTGGCTGAAAGACACGTTTGCAGTCATACTTAAAGCGATGATCAGCTGCAGTGTTTTCCATCATAAGCAGGAAGCATTTCTTTCATTCTCCCGGATGCCTATTTCAAAATCACTTGTAAACCATAGAAAATGAAGTAGCCAGATTGGGACCTACTCAATCACCACTGGGTACTTTCATTTGAAGAGAGATCAGCCGAGCAAGGCAACCCATAATATAAAATATGGCAGTGTTCTCGAAAAGTGAAAGTCCAAGGCAAAGCAATAGTGAAATTTTATTTTGCCCTTCAAAGCACAGGGTCCTTCAAAGCCCAGGAAGACAATTAAGTTGACAATAAAAATGGAAAGAGTTGAAAGTGCTGAAGGCAAAGGTACGTTTGCCTTCGGATGAAAAAAAGGATTTTTTTTCCCACATCTACAAACAAGCCCCTGTAGAGATTGTTTTCCTGTTATTCATCTCTTTAAAGTAAGAGAATTTTGAAATGTTAATGATTGTAGGCACATTTAATACAAGCACTGCTCAGTTTCTTACCAACTAGCTATGACAGTGGCTCACGTGATTAGGATGCTGGGCTGGAGGTTAGCAAGACTGCGTTCGAGAGCCGAGGGCTGCCGTGGGGTGGAGTAAGTTCCCATACTTTGCTCCAGCTCCTGCAGGGCCATGAAAGAAGCCCCCAAGTGGGTGTCCACCAGGCAATGATGATGTTACTGGCCAATCTTTTCAACCCAGAAGTGATTCGGTGCTTCTGACATGAATGTGATGCAATGTGCTCAAAATACAGAGGCAGGGAAGAATTGAAAACAGCAACATATTCATGGATTCTTCTCACTTAAGCTGCTAACCAGACTTTTGATTCATAAGGATTAAACTTCTACATAAAGCAGATTGGAGTGTAGCAAGAGAAGAGAATATTTGTAGCTCATGGTTGAACTGTAGAGTCCTTGCAGACATTTCACTACCCAACTATGTATTGAAAATGTTACTTAGTTGGGTAATAAAACGCCTGAGAGAAAACAACCAAGCTCAGAGAGCACCAAGGATGCCACAGATTGTATTGTTGTTGCTTTGTGGTTTGCAATTTTATAGCTGCAAAGAGGAAGTGTATGATTAAACCCTACTTACCTGCATTCCTTTGGCAAAATATTCCAAATACAGTTCTCACAATAAAGATTTAGAAAGGGAGCCCAAGAGTTAGCAATCTATACTGAGAAGTCATTAACAAAAATCAAGATTTCATCATACCTACTGAAAGAAATGTAATTATTAAGCAAACAGTATTATTCTCCTATCTTTATCGTAACCATTCAAAGCCACTAAAAAACTAAAAAACATCTTCAAATTTCTGAATAATTCTCTCGAGTTCATTTGCTTCCGGAAATGCTCAAGTGAAAACAACATAAAAAGGTAAACACAGAAACACAATGAATAGGTTTCAGTTTCACTGCATTCTAGTTTTTTTTCTTCCCTTTAATCAGAACTCCAAGGGAGGAGGGGAGACAGACAGACAGACAGACAGACAGACAGACAGACAGACAGACAGACAGACAGACAGACAGACAGACAGACAGACAGACAGACAGACAGATAGACAGACAGATAGATAGATAGATAGATAGATAGATAGATAGATAGATAGATAGATAGATAGATAGATAGATAGATAAAGAGAGAGAGATGCTTTCATTTTCTAAACCAGGAATACAACAATGTGTGGCCCATAAGTTTTATACAACATACTAGCATCCCTTTTGTGATCCCAAGAGTACCTTGGGGGGGGGACCCTCTAAAGCTTAGCCTCTTCTGGAGGGTTTTAAAAGGCAAAATACCCCATTAGTTTGGCACATAGCCAAACTTTGATTGATCTCTCTAAAATTAAGCAGACTTAGACATCGCCTATCCTTGGATGGGAGACCAGAGGAATTCCAAGGGCTGTAAGGAAAATTGAAAATAAAAATTCATGTTAAATCATTTATACATTATTGTCCATGAAATTACCGGAGGCAGAGCTCACCTTGAAGACATATTATCCTTCAAGGGGAAAATTGGCATGTTACGCCTTTCACCTGTTAGAAATGCAAACTTCCCCAGTCACGAGACCTGTTTTGCATCCTTTCCATGCTTACTTTGGGAATATGGTTTTCAATATGCTACAGCATGCGGGGCCTAATAGGGCCTCAGGGCAACAGAGCATATGCACTCCAATACAAAGTATTTGATATCTTATATGCTACAAGCATCTGAAACTGGTGCATTTCTTATATAAAATATGTGTCTGATATTCTAATAACCTGATTGCAACCAGAATGTGATGGCCTTCATATCTCCCAGTTCCCATAACCATGCTTGGGCTTGGGCCTGGGCCAACCTTGGTTGAGCACTATGAAAATTGAAGCTGCCAAGAGCCTTTGTATGATTGTGCCAGAATATAAACATGATAAATAAATATCTAAACCTAAAAAATTTAAAAGACACTCAGTTGAAGAAAACTGCTATGATAAGGTACCACTGGCTGAAGCTCCATGTTGGTTGGGCATGTGATATATAAGTCTTATTCTGCCTTATGTAATATCCTGGTGTTCCAGGTCAATTTAGATTCTAGACCTGGATAGACCTCTTTTAAGGTAGACTTTGTTGGCCATGCAGGGTAAAAAAAGACCGGAATCACAACCATATGAGTTAATTCTACTTTATTGTAAAGCTACAATGACAGAATCTTGCTAGTCTAAAAGTACATCTCTCTCCCTGCCCATTTTACAGCCCCAAACGTGGGAGGGTCGTATTTGAACCTCTTGCCACAGCCACTATTCAGCTGCAGGCTATGGTGTTTCTTATCTGATCGTTCCCTTGGCCCAATCTTCCAAGTCTTTCCCATGTACCAGTACAGCCATGAATTAATGTGGAGAAAAGCAAAGTTTTACATTTAGGCAGGAAAAATCAAAGGTACAAGTACAGATTGGGCAAGACCTGGCTTAAAAACAGTAACTGTGAGAGGGACCTTGGCGTCCTAGTGGACGATCACTTGACCATGAGCCAGCAGTGTGCAGCAGCAACCAAAAAAGCTAATATAATCCTGGGTTGTATAAACAGAGGCACAGAATCAAGATCATGTGAAGTATTAGTACTGCTTTATAAAACCCTAGTAAGACCACGCCTGGAATACTGCAGCCAATTTTGATCACCATATCACAAAAAAGATGTTGAGAGTTTGGAAAAAATTCAGAGAAGAGCAACTAAGATGATCAAAGGCCTGAAGACTAAAACATTTGAAGAATGGCTGCAGGACTTGGATTTGGCTAGTCTAAAGAAAAGAAGAAATAGGGGAGACATGATAGCAGTATTCCAGTATTTGAGGGGCTACCACAAAGAAGAGGGGATCACGTTATTCACCAAAGCACCAGAGGGAAGGACAAGAAACAATAGTTGGAAACTGATCAAAGAGAGAAGCAACCTGGAATTAAGGAGAAATTTCCTGACAGTGAGGACAATTAACCAGTGGAACAGCTTGCCTCCAGAAATCGTGGGCGCTCCATCACAGGAGATTTTTAAGAAGAGGCTAGACAGTCACTTTTCTGAGATGGTATAGATTCTCTTGCTTGAGCAGGGGACTGGACTAGAAGATCTCCAAGATCCCATTCCATTCCATTCTATTCTATTCTATTAATTTAACTGTGAAACATGGAACTAATATTAGGTATATCTCGTCCTAAGTGCTTGTTAAAAACATTAAAAGTCTGAAGTAGTGATTAGGTGGGGGAGCTTTGTGGTTTCGTTTTGTTTTTGTGTATGTTTGTGGTTTTCTTTTGATTTTCTTTTGTTTGCTTTGTTTTGTTTCAAATAAAGCAGTTTTTTCAGCCAAAATAAGTTTCTCCTTTGCTAAGAGCATCTTTATTCATTAGTAAAACAAAGGGGGAAATTGCTCATCTGACAAAAGCAAACACATCATTCCATATAGGTTGGGAAATTATTATTTTCTTCTGTACACCTCCATTCAATAGGTAATCCTTCGATTGTGACCATATGTTCAATGACTGGTCAAGTGCAGGAAAATCAGGAAGTCCAGGCAGTTCAAAGCAAATTGGTGGTAGATAAGAGTCCATGGAATTCAAGTTGGGCTGTATTTAGAACTCTTGTGGGATGAAGGAACTCAAGACTGATGACGCTCTTGATCTCTCCCTCATAAACTTTTGAAAATAGAAAGTCATCAAATGGATATCAACTACAGGCTTGATCAACTATCTACAACTACAATCTGGAACCTAGAAGTTTGCTTTAAAGTAGTGGCTACCTGCTTCCCCGAAAGCTGTGGGGGAGTGAATATTTAAGGAGGAAGAGTTATTTAAGTCTTTAAAGTTTTAGTCAATTTTTGGGTAAGTTTTCCTCAACACAAATAACTTTGTACCCAGCCTGGAGCAATGCCATTTGACCTTTAGTTTTCTTTCAAGTCTGATGTTTTACCACCTAGAACAGAGCAAACTGCTTTGACAGTGATGTAACACAGAAAAGCTTTTAGGGGTTTTTTTTTGTGGGGAGAGAAAAGCTCATCACATAATTTTCCCACTCAAGAAAATAGAAATATTATATTGATTTCTCTTCTACTGCAAGGGGAATTGAATGAATTTGACAGAAGATATCTTCTAAAAAGCTTTGACCAGCAGTGCCAACATTTACACATTGCAGCCTAAGCAAATTCTTAGCAAAATGCAATGGAAGATACTTTTGTTATGCCTTTTTACTCATTCCAAGTTAAATCTTAAGAGGTAAACTTCTCTCTATATTTTCTAAAATTGAGCAGATGGAAACTGCATGCAATACAGCAATCGGGCAAGACAGCATTATCCGTACTCAGGTATGCAATAATTTGGTGGCGGTATCTAATCAACCATAGATTGCTTCAAAATGCTAGGTTCATCTGCCCTCCTTGCATCTACAGAATGTGGGTCAGCTGCACTGTTTAAAGGGATGGGCTAGAAAAACCCATTAGTATAAATTGCAATTGTCTGGTTGAGTATTTGTTCTGAACTGGAATCTATTGAGATGATAGGGTCAGCTCTTGCGATATTTCCTGGAATTTCCTGGAAATTGCCTGTGAAACTCAAGGAAGTGAACAAAGTTCTCTATGAACTTAGCTCATCTACTTGGGCATTGGAGCCTTTATGAAAGTAACAAGACAAAGGGCTGGAAATCGGATGCATGATTCTTGAGGGAAGGAAAAGGTCCAGCAGCCCAACCCTTTCCTTAGGAGATCATAAAAATGAACTATGGATCCCATAGAAATGAACAATTGGGGTTCTATCTCCAGCTACCCCATTTGGGGCATGTTTGTTGGGGACATAACCAGGTCACAGTTACAGAGGCTCTGGATGCCAATTACCTCAGCCTGTGGCAGTCAGGATTCAAGCTCAGACATGAAACACAAACCACATTGGTCACTGCCTGATCTGTGGCAGGATGTGGAGGGAGAGAACAATACAGCATCATTGTTATCCTAGATGTCTTGGTGATTTTCTGGACTGTGTCAGAGTTAAGAGCTGAAAGCATATTTTTTCTATTCCTACCTGACTGGGAAGGTCTAGTCAGTAATGGCAGGAGTTATAGGTGGACCCTTTGAATGCTCACTAAGAAATGCCATCAAGCTTGATTTTCTTTTCTATCCTGTTTGACATCTGTTTAAAGTTATTAAGAGAAATAATCTAAAATTTTATCAATGGTTAGCATTACGCTAGAGCTAAATTATACTTAATTAGTAAGCTTTAACTTTATGACTATTTTCAGCATTAATGATTATAATTGTTTAGTATTGTATTAACTACTGTTATTTAATATGTGTACCCGGACGAGAATCTGCTTGTTTAAGCGTTGTATTTTGTGTGGGGGGGGGGTAACCCCACTATTGTACCTATCCCTATTCCCATCCCTATCCCAATTCCATTTCCTAACCCCATCCTTTACTCATATTATCCCTATCCTTCCCATACCCATATAAAATCTAATAAAATATATTTAAAAAAAAAAAGAGAAATAATCTATTATTTAGTATGAAGTATCCTGTTGTATATCTCCACCCCAAGCCACATGGAAGATACTGTAGAAATCCTGACCTAGTTTATGAAAACTGTTAGAATCTAGTTGGGGAAAAACAGATTTAAACTCAACTGAAACAAGACAAAAAGCTAACAAAAGCTTACTGATTCCCATTCTTTACTACATTTGATGCTTTTCCCAGCAAAAGCAAATTTCGCAATCTGGGTGTCATAGCTCCTACCAGAGGAGCAGGGTAAAGGCCACGGCTAAGAAGCTTTCTTTATTATTTTTCAACCTTACTTGGAACACAGTGTGCCGAAAACTCATGCCTACATCACTCTTTACCTAGATTATTGTGATTTACTCAGCATGGGGCTGCCCTGGAGGACCACTGAGAAACTGATCCAAAATGCAGCAGCTCACATGCTTACTGGTTAGGGTCAATACTGTCCTGCTACAGGAACTCACTGGTTACCACTGTGTTTCTGAGTGCAATTCAAGCAGTTTCTACTTAACACTCTTTTATTGCTGGGTTATCTAAGAAATCGCCTTTCCCGGATAAGTTTTGCCCATCTGACCAAGACACCTAGAGACTGTTTGCTATGGATCCCCATATGAATTTGAAGGGTATCTGATGGGGATTTTCTGTAGGACCTGCTCTCTTATTGAACACTCTGCCACTGTTTAGCTGATCTATTGCTCTTTATTTTGTTTAAAATACATCTCCCTCTTCATTTTGTTCAGATAACTGCAATAGGCAAAGCAATTGCTTATGTGTGAGTACTTATATGCACATAGTAGCTAGGAGTGAAGTAACTTCTGTTTGAGCCAAGATGGAGACCCTTCGGTTTTAGCTTCCAAAAACAGCCTTGCTAACAAAAATACTTATGTTCAAGCAATATGTCAGGGTGTTATATACGGCTATGTAACATGTCACTTGTTTACTGCAAGCGAAGTGAGAACAATTTTGATCTCCCAGCAATTATGTTACTTTTAAAATAGACTTATATAGCCCCTAGATGAATCAGTGGCCTAATTTAGTACAAAGAAATCAACTTCACATTTCTTTTTCTTAATTTATCTAGAGGCAGAAATAGGTTCCTGCTTTTCCTTTTTATGTGGCTGAAATTTTCATTTAGTGGGATATTTGGAGAAATTGGGGGGTTACTACCAAATTTTTTGGACTGCTAAAAAAAAATTATGACACCAAAAACTTGTACTTTGGATGCTGAGTCACGAGACCATAATCTGAAGGTGCTTTGGTACATAAGACAGACAGAACTGCACGTAGCTTGAATTATATTTTCTCCCACGCACTTTTCAATGTAAGGACATGAACTATGACAAATTTTGACTCCGGGTTGCTATTGCTATTTACTCTGCAGATATTTACTCTGCAATGTCTGCAGAAAAGAGATTAGTTTTGAAAAAAAGATTATCTCTGTTAATTGAAATGCAGTTGTCTGGTTTCACTGTATTCAGTCCATACCATTTTCATGTTACACAACCAAAGAGAATAGGCCAACCTGAATATTGGGATTCAGGAAGATACAAGAGGGGAAAACGGACTAGGGGACAGCTTTTATCACCTGTCAGTAACAATCCACCACAACAGCATCTCTAGTTTATGAATATGCAGTTCACAGAATGGCACCATTTCACACCTGACAGGACATAGATTAGTCTAGTGGGGTCGAAATAAAAGGCATACAGTTTGTGTGAATGAGCTGATCTTTGGAGGGATGGTACAGCCTGACAGCAAAACTTTAGGAGGGAATTTGAACAGCTCCTTTAAAAACCCACCAACTTAGTATTCTCTTTTTAAAAAGAGGAGGAGGAGGAGGAGGAGGGGGAGGAGGAGGAGGAAGAGGGGGAGGAGGGGGAGGAGGAGGAGGAGGAAGTATCCCATCTTTTTACAGGAACATTTTCTTTTTTTGGAAGCCAGCAAAGTATCTTCCCCACAAATAAAGGTAAACAAATGTAGACTGGAAAGGAAGGAGAAAGAAGTTGATTAACCCATTGCACTTTCTGAAGAAAGGAAATAAAAAGCTAAAAGAGAGAGAGAGAGAGAGAGAGAGACAGACAGACAGACAGACAGAGAGCAGAGAATTATGAATTAGTTTACTGAATATTTTATCCCCAATTTGTTCTAATGTTATTATGGAGAAGAAACTTAGTTTTAACTCTCTGAAATGTCGCCTTGCAACAGTCCCCTTTTTTCCCTAATGAAATCTGTTGTTCTCACTCTGAAGAATTATTAACTGAAACGTGTACAGAATGTATTTCAGAAATTTGTAGTTCAGCACAAAAGGAAGCAGAGGGAGAAAAGTTGCTCTAAAAAAATATAAAACAATCAAGAAGCAACACTCTTGCCCAATATCTACCACTGGATCTTGGAGTGGTGTTTTTTTTTTGGTTTTTTTTTTTGCAGTCCTAACTATCTGTTGTACCTGTCTTTACCTGTTTTGATCCAATGTCTGTACCTGTTTCGATTTGATGACCTGACTTGATTTGGTTTGATGATTTGACTTGATTTGATGATTAAAATTACCATGCTTTCATGTGGAATTACTACTTCTGATTCTTCTGGATCACTTTAAATCTTCTTGAAAGAATATTTTGGAGAGTAAGTGTCCAGTTTATGGATCTGCGTCAAAGTTGTAATTACAATGGGCCTCCATAAAGCTAATGATAGGGTGTAGGGGGGGGAGGATATTAATCTTCAAAAAGATCAGAGCCAGTTGTTTAATGACTGCACCCTGGAGACACTTGGAACAGGCATATTCCAGCAGATTATCATTTCCACATCCCTGTGCCTTGCCAGAAAAAAGTTTTCACCTATGACTTTTTCAGTGTCCTTATTACAGAGATTTTCAAAGAGGACATATCCAATGGGACTGAAGAAATGTAAAAGACAATTCAGGAAGAACAAGGATGGAACCTATGAAGTGACGGTTATGTTGTTTTGAATTATGGTGGAGATTTATGTTATCTTCATCATAAAGGTCTTAAAAATCTGGCTGATCTCCGAGGTGTTGGGATAAGTGGTTTGTGGAACCCTAGAGATGATATTTTTGTAAGAGGGACTGAGCTTGTCTGGCTACCTGGAATTTTTCTTATTGTTTCTACTGTTGTCTTAACAACTTAACAACTGCAGTGATTCACTTAACAACATGGCAAGAAAAGTCCTAAAATGAGACATACTCACTTAACAAATGTTTCACTTAGCAACATAAATTTTGGATTCAATTGTGGTCACAACTCAAGGACTACCTGTATTTAAAGTGTCCTGAGGTCATTTGATTGTCTTTTAAGATCTTCTGACAAGCAAAGTCAATGGGAAGACAGATTCACTTAAAAAACAGATTATTAACTTAACAACTGTGGCAAGAAAGGTCTAAAATGGGGCAAATTTCACTTAACAACTGTCTTGCTTTGCAATGGGAATTTTGGGCTCAAATGTGATCATAAGTCAAGGACTACCTGTAGAGTTTTGGAATTGAGCAGCTTCTAAATCCCATAAATAAATAAAATAAGTAAGTGAGTGAGTGAGTGAGTGAGTGAGTGAGTGAGTGAGTGAGTGAGTGAATAAATAAATAAATAAATAAATAAATAAATAAATAAATAAATAAATAAATAAATAAATAAATAAATAAATAAATAAATAAATCTCAACGGAGGAATTTTTTTTCTCATCAATTTATCAAAATAAAACCCATCACATGACTGGAAATATCAGAACTGGCTTTCCATTAAGTCTTTTGGCCCATCTTACTCAGGATTGTCTAAATTTTTTTATTTGTTTTTTATTGATTACTAAATGGACCTGTAGTGTCTAATAGTGATGAGTTTTCTCCATCAATTTCCCAGATGTCATTGCGGCTTTCTGCATATTAGGGAATACAGGCATGGGTAAAATATTATTTCATATTTCTGAAAACCGTAATTGCTATATATGTTTGTGCAGACAGCTACAGCTTCAGTACAACTGAAAGCTTCATCTTTTTTTTTCCCCTTGGGACAAACTGGTGGATGTAACACAAGTACTTGTTGAAAATATCATTCGGGGGTTTTCTCCGCAACCCTGAATGTCAGAAAGAAGAATAGTAACCAACTTATTTATTCTACTTTGAGGAAAGTAGTGCAGCCTCAATCAAGAGCTAGATAAAGCTTGTACAATTCCAAGAACATTTGCAACGTGAGAAATACTTCTACAACTACTGAATATGCAGCAGATCCAGCCAGCAATTTTAGAGGGAGTCCTCCATTCCTGCTTTCTTGGTCCCTTCAGGAGGGAATCATTTAAAAAGAATTTAAAAAAAAGGGTTTACCTTGACCTAACTTGTAGGTTTTAAGAGGCCTCCAGTCATCTCCATTGACAACTACATGTCCCCTGCTACATTCAACTAAAGTATCATTATAATTAAAGGACAGCAATAGGCTTCAAAGGATAGCACCAACCTGCAAAATCATACTCATTTTAATGAATGCCTTGGATTTCCCTTTGGCTGTATTTTTTTTTTTTTAAAAAAGAGATCAAAATGGTGAATGGCTAAAGACTGGTGCTTTGCTTGTGTCTACTGGAATAATGACAGTAAACTAAAGAGCATGGAATGTAACAATTATCACCATGTCTTCTGATTAATTAGTGTTTTGCGTCTGACTGTGTCCTCCATGGTCCCTCTTTTAAGATTGAGAAGCAATCCATGGAAACAATTTTCTTTGAACAACCATGACTGAAAATGTCAGACATGACCTTGGTCATGAAAGGTCGTGGCTAGTGCCCCAAGCGATCACTGTTACTTGATCCTTTTAACAAGTTAAATAAACTGAACTTTTTAAATGGAGTTGCTGAGTATTTTGAGTGTATTTTAGCATCCGTGTTCATTTAGGACAGGGGAATGTAACCTTTTTCAAAGCAAGGGACACACTCAGACTTTGAATAGTCATTTGGGACACCACTCCAAAATGCTGACAAAAACTGGAGATGAGAAGGCAAAAAAAATAAAAAATGGGCACAAGTCAAGATCATTTAATTAAACACAATTAATACTTAATCATCTAAGTGGAAGAAGATGCAACTAAAGAGTAACATCATGGTGTACAGAGAAAGTAAAGGAGAAAGTGAATAAGGAAGGTGGTTTTTTTTCTCTCTCTCTCTCTCTCTCTTTTTTCCAAAGGACAAGGAGCTGGGGTCATTCTGTAAAGCTGAGTTTCAAACAAACAAGACCTTTGGCACAGAGCACATATTTAACCTATGAAATTTATAACCACAAAACACAATGGCTTTAAAAGTGCACTGGGTAAATTAATGAAGGATAAATCTATCTAGGTTTATTCCTTTTAAAGACTCATGGCTACTTCATGTTGTGCCTCAAAATAGCAGTTGAAAGGGAATAATGGTTGGAAAGAGGTAGAAATCCATTTTCTGCTTGCAAACCTCTCAGAAGCTTCGGGTTGGCCACTGGGAAAAGCAAAATGCTGGACCAAAATAGTCCTTGGACTAATCCTGTCATGAAAAGAACCAATCTAGCCTTATTTGTAATATGTTATACATTTTTGTAAAGAACATTAAAGATGTCATCCTGACTTAGAAAGCAAAATAACAGGATTCAGGAGTAAACTCTACAATTAGCTCTCTAGAGACTTACAAAGTAGATCAAAACTAGGAGATTGTTTGGATTTATCATGTACAATTTGTATCCATACTTGTAAAATCATAAAAGTGTATGTGTAGGGGTGCATATGTGACATCTAAACATCAACTGGGCAAATACTTCTGCTTTGCCTTGATAACACAAGGATAAAAATAGTGTTATTGCTAAAACAAAAAATGAAGGAAGAAAAATTGGCATATAGTATTAAAAAGTTAAATGTTATTCCAGGGAGGGGGGGGGTATTACCTATATTTTTGGTATTAATAAAATCCAAGAAGGTTCTTTTCTTGTTTTTTTCTAAAGGACGGTAACACTGTCAGGTTGCTTCTTGTCACTGTTTAGTCTTTGATGCAAAGCTACAAAGAAAGCATGTAGAGATATAGAACATCACAACTTGAGAGTAAGTTATATTTCAGTATGAAAATGGTAAGATCAAGCAGGAAATCTGAATATTTGAAGGGCAAAGAGTTTCAATAGGACCATCATAAGTCTTTCGAAGCTGAAGCTTAGAAGTTTCAGGATGCAAGGATGGTTTTGGAGGAAGGGAAAAGAAAGAATTCACAGTCAGGGCCCAAAAAGTCAGGGCTTTGAGGAGGAAAAAGGGAAAAGAAGATGAACCATTTTGAACAAAGATGTGAACATTCAAAGCTCAAAAATACAATCATGGTCTCATCACTATGAGTAGATGCATTCTTGGAGGAAGGGAAAATATGTTTAGATGGGAAACCTACAGCTCCAGAAAGTGGGTGGTGATAGGCTTCATAACAAGTTGTTCAAGAACCCTGGAAAACAGGATTTTCAAGATCTCCCTCCCACCAATTTTGATGCCTGGAGCATTTTGTCAATGTAGATACAGTATTTAGTGTCAGTATAAAGCAGGAGTGAGAAATCGGTGGGACATGATTAAATTTCTAGCTCCCGGCATCCTTCATGATTGACCATGTTGCCTAAGGCCACTAATATTTATAGTTCAGCAGTGCATGGAGTTTATCTAGCCCAGATGTACAAACCTACAGCTATTTTTTAAAAAACTGTCTACAGAAAACAATGAAAACAATATGTCTCTATTGAATTGGACATATATGAAAAAGGAATTGGGGAGCAGAGAATTCAGAAAAGTCGTAGGACTTGAAGAAAATGCTTGCAACCAGCCTAGCCATTTTGGCCGATTAGTGTGTGAACACCCCAGCTTTTTAAAGTATAGTTTTTAGATGGATTTTTATTCCTATTACATTCATTAGTGATATCAGTCAGCCTTTTTTTTTTCTTTAAAGCTAAGTGATTTCTGCCACAAACCTATAAACTTATAAATAACCACCTAACTGGTCAAAAGAAAATATGGTTCTGAAGATCATCAAGTATCTTCCAAAAGAAAAGTTAAAAGTTGTGCCCTCATCTCCAACTGTAACATCCTTCTACGGTGTTTAGGGATCAAAGTCTTGATTCTTCTCAAGAATGTAAAGATTGACCAGATATCACCCACAGCTTTTTGGCAACTGTCAGATTCCAAAAGGAACTCTGAGTAGAGGCAAATAATTACATTTCTCTTCCTAACTTTAAATTTCTCCCACTTAAATCAACTGATATAGCCATTTCACATAAATCATCAAAATGGAGGTGAGGCATTTTGGCTTAACCCTTAAAAAATGACATTAAAAGCTAGCTCACATAAATATATATCTCAGATACTTTTTTTTTAATGAGCTCCATTTAGCTAGTGGTAAAGATGATTAATTCTCTCATAGTGAAACTGATAGGACCTTCTCGAACCATAAGAGGATCTGAAGGCCCATATGTTAACTTTTTTTTTTCTCCTTAGAAACTCACTAAGATGAAAGGCTGAACAGTTGCTGCAAGTGTTTAATAAAACCTTTTCTGCATGAGCTGGATCTGGGTGGCAACATTTTAAAAGCGTTTTAACAGGGGAATCACTTGTGGCATGTTTTATTTAGTTCAATTTGTAATTGGACATTTTTACTGTGTTGTGTTAATTGAATACTTTATTGTACTTTTTGCACCTTATCGTATCTTCTTGCATCCTGATGAGCTGGAGAAGTCAAGGAAGAAACAAATGGATCAGTTGATGGCACAGGTTAAAGGTTTGTTTTATGTATTCCACTGATTTTAATTGGTTATTTTATTTAGACTTTTAATGTTGCATTATTCACTTACAGGTTCCACTGTTCCATTATTAAAAGATTATTCATGGTATCCTTAGCTTGTGATGAAACAAAAGTCATGAAATATAGAGGGTTACAGCTGTTCCAGGGAACTGGAATTACAAAATAATGGAGGACAAGGATAACAGAAAGTGTTAACCTACATAGGCAGGATAAAAACTGGGGTGATGATGATCTAGAATTTAAGGGCACATGATCCAGGAGGAACACACACACACTGGTAGGAAGCAACTTTATCAGACAGAGCCTAATAAATCCTTCAAAAAAAATGTATTTCCACAACATTCCAAACCAGATTTAAAGCACTGCTCTGGTCAATAAGAGAGATATGTCTTTGACAGGTTTGCACATCTATTGCATAAATAGTGCAAACATGTATAGGCCCAGCCCTCTTTTCTTCCATCAAAGCAAAATGGCCTCATATGAATATGCTTGTGGAGACAAACAGGAACAAACTTTGATTTCAACACCACATGACTACAATATCAGGAGCACAAACAAAGAGGCCAAATTTCCTAAATTTCCTCCTTACGTCACATCCCTACTACCTTTAACACATAAACTAGCCACTAGCCAGGTACACCATATTCCTTACTTTAAAACTTTAATTACAAGAAAGGACTCTCCGTCTATATCTCCTGTATTGGTAATTGTGTGACCTTTGACCAAAGCATAAAGCAGAGCCTCAGCTCCATATGTATCCTAGGGGAGCTGCTACTAAGTTAAGCTGATTCACTTTGGGCCTTGTTAATTGGAAGGATTATATTTTTTTTCATTATTCTCACTTTTTTCATTATTCTCACTTTTTTCATTATTCTCACAAAGTAAGGTTCTACATTTAGGCAAGAAAAACCAAATGTACAGGTATAGTATAGGGGGTACCTTGCTCAATAGTAGTAACTGTGAGAGGGATCTCGGAGTCCTAGTGGACAATTACTTAAATATGAGCCAGCAGTGTGCTGCGGCTGCCAAAAAGGCCAACACAGTGCTGGGCTGCATTAATAGAGGGATAGAATCAAGATCACGTGAAGTATTAATACCACTTTACAATGCCTTGGTAAGGCCACACTTGGAATACTGCATCCAGTTTTGGTCACCACGATGTAAAAAAGATGCTGAGACTCTAGAAAGAGTACAGAAAAGAGCAACAAAGATGATTAGGGGACTGGAGGCTAAAGCATATCAGGAACGTTTGCTGGAATTGGGTATGTCTAGTTTAATGAAAAGAAGGACTAGGGGTGACATGATAGCAGTATTCCCAATATCTCAGGGATTGCCACAAAGAAGAGGGAGTCAAGCTATTCTCCAAGGCGCCTGAGGCAGGACAAGAAGTAATGGATGGAAACTAGTCAAGGAGAGAAGCAACCTGGAACTGAGGAGAAACTTCCTGACAGTTAGAACAATTAACCAGTGGAACAACCTGCCTCCAGAAGCGGTGAATGCTCCAACACTGGAAGTTTTTAAGAAGAGACTGGACAGCCATTTGTCCGAAATGGTATAGGGTTTCCTGCCTGAGCAGGGGGTTGGACTCGATGACCTCCAAGGTCCCTTCCATTATTAATTATTATTATTATTATTATTATTATTATTATTATTATTATTATTATTATTATTATTATTATTATTATTATTATTATTATTATTATTATTATTATTATTATTATTATTATTATTACTTCAGATATGCTGTTTTGAATAGCAGCAAAATAGAGGATTGAACCGAGACATTATCTGTATCAGCCCAGTGGTTCATTTTGCTGATGGAATATTTTGGTAATGAGAATAGGATTCCATAAGGGAGACTGATTGCGAGTCTAGTCACCCTCATTCAGAGGAGGTAAGGCACCAAGCTAGAAACGGGGAGACCATGAGTTCAAGTTCCACCTTAGCCATGAAAGCCAGCTGGGTGACTTTGGGCTAGTCGCTCTCCCTCAGCCCAACTCAGCTCGGAGAGAAGAAAAAACAGAATAAGGAGAAAACATTACTTACTCTTTTCTTTAATTTAACATGCAGCACTTGGTTCTGCTCCTTTGGCAAAGATATAGTCTGCAGTTCCTTTATCAGCCACTCAACTTTTTCTGAGTCTGAATTTTGCCTTTATTTTATCTTCAATTAAAGTAAACTTAGACCAAGTAAAAGACAATAACTGTCCCAAGTATCCTAATCATGCATAGTTTAATTTCTAATCTATGACATATTAGCATTATTTTTAAGGTTTGCTAGGAACCAGCTGCTAGCAGAGTTTTAACTGTAATGTCACTAGCAATTGCCAATATAAATCATATTGATTTTTTTCCAAGCATATGCTCTGGGGGAAAAAAAAAATCAATATTTCAGGAAGTGGAGCACAGATGACTTCAGAACATCAGAACAAATATAAGAAGTGGGGGACAACTCCCCAAAATAAAAATAGAAAACCGAGAACAAGAAATGAGTATTTCTGAGCATGCTATTTTGATGTACAAACAACCTGAGACATTTATCCTCCAACCTCATTCTATATGGGGAAAAAATGCATTTAATTTGACATTGAAGGCAATTTGACTTATTAAAAGGGTATGGAAGAGTGAGTTATAATCATTTTGCACAGTGAAATACACAGCAAAAGGGTCTGTTTCTATCTCTCATTTACTTCAGCCTAATTAAAGGACAATTTCCCTTAAAGTCACCGATGTAAATTTGGTGGGAATGAGATTTCGGATCAGAGCCAGACGTTAACTGCATAATGACTCTTAAGCTCCTGCTGCTGATAATGTTTTTTTTTTCCCTTGATCTTTTCACAAGCCTGATATGCATTTTGTTATGCAGCCAATCAATATGGAAAGCTGTGGGTGTCTTGCTAATAAGCCCTGTGTATGTAACAACATAAGGAGCGACTTGTAGGGTCAAAGCACAATCAGGAATGGAGTATACTCCACTGGATCGGCTTCCATTTACATAGTTTGTCAAAATCTGAGTTGAAATATTAAAAGCAAACCCATATGGGTTAGATGAGTCAACATCAGTGGGAAGATAAGTGGCATAGGTTTGCTCAGGCAGGATACAAAACAGTTGACCCGGCACTGCTTCTGCAAAAGGAATCCCCTGGTTGAGCTTTTCCATCTGTCTAGCAGAGTTGGGCTAAATAATTTGTGTCATTTACTCAAGTTCCCAAATTAGCAAATTGTGGTGGGCATCGTGTCAATGTATGATGAGATGAGTATGCTAGAATGCTAACAATGGAGGGAAAGAACTGCTGCTTTTAATGACAACTTAATTTATGTGATTGGTGCTGCTAAGTTTTTTCGTATGCCAGAATGCATGTCCATATGTTTCAGAGACCTCCCAGTTTGTTTCTCCTCCTTGGAACAATTTCCCCTTAAACTATGGTTTGAATCTGACCTTACAAGTTTCAAAAAGATTCCTGATGCATTTCTTTTTCTCAGGTCCTTTCTGAAGATGGAGGAATCAGATCAGGCTCATGATTTACCACGTGTCTGTGCATTCACACACACGAACGTGCACACAAATTCACTGATTTAGTGCCATCAAGGGTTTGCTGTAATTTCTTGTGTTTGATCATATCGCAATTAAGTATAAGTAATATATATAAAAAAATGTCTACTACCTGGAGTAGTCCTTGACTTACATCCATTTGTTTAGCAACTGTTCAAAGTTATAATGGCACTGCAAAAGTGTCCTCCAACCAGTCCTCCCATTTATGACTGTCACAGTATCCCCGTGGTCACATGATCAAAATTCAGGCACTTGGCAACTGGCATGTATTCACATGGTTGCAACAACCTGGGATCATGTGATCACCATTTGTGATCTTCCCAGTCAGCATTCCAACAAGCAAAATCAATGGAGAATCTGGATTTAACAACCACATGATTCATTTACTAACCGTGGTAAAAATGGTCATAAAACTCACTTAACAACCAACTTGCTTAGCAATAGAAATTCTGGTTGAGGACTACCTGTCCTGGGAAAACTGTAGCAGCTATGGTCCATGTCATGTATGACTTTAAGTCTCTCATGAAATTTCAGCAATTATTGGTTTTTCTTTTAGTTTTGGGAAACAGCTGTCTTCTCTCCTTTGGAAATTTTTTAGCACCAATAATTAATTACAGTAACACTGCATAACCCTAAAAATATATTTTAAATTGTATGAACCAGATGAACCCTTATATCATGGGTGGCCTTCAAGTTGATGCTAACACAGTTTTGCGGGTTTAATCAACAAAATCAGTGGGAAGATCCTGGGAATTATAATCCAGCAACATCTGGAGGGCTAGAAATTCTGCTGAGTAATGCCACGGGTGGCTTCAACTTTCAAGATACGATAAAAGAATTGTGCAAAAGCAGAAGCTGATGGTAGATAAAACCAGTAAATGACATCAAGATGAATATTGCATCAGATACAAAACCAATCTTTATACATTTTCATTGAGGCAAGGGGCACAAGTAACAAAATATGCATCATGATGTCTTGACACAAACCCTACTACAGCTAACCCTTTGTATCTTGAAAATTGAAGCCATCCAAGGTATAGCTCTCTATAGAAGGCTGAAAGAAGAATTTGTGACCCTCCAGATGTTGCTGTATTACAGGATCCTTTCCCATTGATCTTGTTGGTTGGCCCTGCTTAAAGTTGTATTTAGCATCATCTTCAAGCCCTCCCATGATATCAGAATGCGAGTGTGGAAGAGTGGGGTTTGCATAGTGACACACCATGCACATCACCATTTTTTTCATCATCTTGGCTAGTGCAGATTCCTCTGATAAGAATAAACAAAACAAGAATAAGCATAATATGTACAATTAATCTGAGACTCATTGATTTTGACTGGACAAAAATTCTGTCTGTTCATTCTATCTAGTTAAGGGCTCTTACATCCAACTGATTTCAATTGGATTTAATATTTGCCTTAAGCCTTAAGCCTTAAGAACTGGGGTTCAGAACTACTTATCTTTGGATGGATTATGATTGCTTTTGAAACTTGTTGTTCTGTTATCATATAGAAGACTTTAATGCCAGAGAAAACATCATTATCTCTCTCTATTTTCTTCTAAACAGAAATAACAATGAATTCTTGGGAGATAGAATACCAAAAAAGACAGTAAAAATATATCATTTTGCATGACTATTTTTGGCCAATATATCAATTATAAATTCTGATAAAAGAATTCATAGTTACAGTCTACAGGTAGTTCTCGACTTACAAACGTTTCGTTGGTGAGCGCTCAAAATTAGAATGCCATTGGAAAAAGTGACAATACCGTTTTTCACACGTACAACTGTTGCAGCATCTCCATGGTCATGTGAACAAAATTTGGGTGCTTGGCAACTGGCTCATATTTATGATGGTTGCAGGGTCCTGGAGTCATGTGATCACCTTTTCTGACCTTCTGACAAGCAAAGTCAATGGGGAAGCCAGGTTCTCTTAACAATCATATTACTAAGTTAACAATTGCAGTGATTCACTTAACTGTGGCAAGAAAAGTTGTAAAATGGGGCAAATTTTACATTATCACTTAATAATGTCTCCCTTAGCAACAGAAACTGATGTCCAAATCAGTAATTAATCAACTACAGAAGGCAATATGGATTTAAAACTCTACACTTTCCCACATATATACCATTAACTCTCCACACATCCCTACAACACAGATCAAATCTTAAGTATAATAACTAAGTATAACTAACTTAAGTATAACTAAAAGCCAATTAAAAACAGTTGTCAAACATTAGTTTGTCATCTTACGATATTACTCTGAAAAGTTATACAATCATTGAAGAAAGTATTTTGTGGAAGACAGAACCCTTCCAACAATACAAGATTGGGAAACTGAAAATCAGAGAATAAATATAGCAATGGAGAAATTAACTCTGCATATTCATATATAATGAATTCTAATGAAGTTGAAAAAGAAATGGTTTATCTAATCATTAATGCTTAACTAAACTAATCAAATGCTTAAAAAAAGAAACAAAAATATTCTGGAGTTGACAGGGGAGAAGGCTTTCCACTTGACATCTCAGAAGCCAAACTGATTGATTTTGATAAGATAATGGCCATCCTGGCCATTAGAGGAACTTGTTAGTGCTTGTTGGTAAAGGAATAGCCACACAAAAATCTTCCATTAGATGGCCATGTTTTCATTCTCTCTTTATATTAATTCAATCCTTAGCTATATCAGGCCAAAGATGCCAAGACAGTTGAATGCATTTCCTCGTGTACCTACAAAGCCTCTAAATTTTGTGTGAGAATGGACATAAGAGCCTTCTCTGAATGTTGATTACTTAATATATCTCTTCTCAATAAAGAGTGTAGTCAACAACTAAGGAAACCCTCAGAATCTGCAGATGGGGAAAGGTCTTCTCACTAATAATAATAAAAAAAGACAGGGGGTTGACATGATAGCAGTTTTCCCATATCTAAGGGGCTGCCACAAAAAAGAGGAGGTCAACCTATTCTCCAAAGGACCTGAAGGCAAGACAAGAAACAATGGATGGAAACTAATCAAGGAGAGAAGCAACCTAGAACTAAGGAGAAATTTCCTGACAGTGAGAACAATTAATCAGTGGAATGGCTTGCCTCCAGAAGTTGTAGGTGCTCCATCACTGCAGGTTTTTAAGAATAGATTGGACAGCCATTTGTCTGGAATAATATAGGATCTCCTGCTTGAGCAGGGGGTTGAACTAGAGGACCTCCAAGGTCCCTTCCAATTCTGTTATTATGTTATTCTGATAATGAGAATGTATTCAGGCATTCCGCAGTTAGAAGAAACATGGCAGCATGAGCCCTACTGCAAGTGAAGTACAAGTAGGCTTCAAATTCTTTCTACATCCATAGGGGAAAAGAAGGTAAGATTTTTTTCCTCCCTGTACAAAGTTGCCAATGAATCTTCTATTTCCTGCCCATTAACAATAAAAAATATCCTGATCTCACAGGAACAAGAGGGTGCTGTTTTCCCTTTAGCAATTTGATCATTCCAGGAAATACAGTAAGGTAGACCTTGACCTACAATCAGTTGTTTAGAGACCATTTGAAGTTGCAACACTGAAAAAAGTGACTTACAGCTGGTCCTTGCAATTACAACTGACACCGTATCCCCGATGGTCACATGATCAAAATTTGGGCACTTGGCAACCAGCATGTATTTATGATGGTTGCAACATCCTGGGGGGTCATATGTGATCACCATTGGCAACCTTCCAAGCTGCCTTCCTATAAGCAAGGTCAATGGGGAAAACCAGATCCACTTAACAACTGCATGAGTCACTTAACCTCAGTTAAGAAACATGGCAAAAAGTCATAAAATCTGGTGTGACTCACTTAGCAACCTCCTTGGTTAGTAATAGAAATTCTGATCTAAATTATGGTCATAAGTCAAGGACTACTTGTAAGTCCGAGAACGTCTAAGGAAAGAAATGCATGTTCTTTGGCCATTTCTGTGGTGCTCTCATACAATACATAATTGCAATGCCACCTAACCATATAAACGGAATGAGTGAAGTTTATAAGATTTTTTCCTCATCTACATATCTCTAGTCCCAAGTATCCTAAAAGATATGTTAATGCCATTTTCTTTTTCTCCATGACGTTTATCATTTTTCAATGTGATGGAAAATAAAGTGCTTCTGGTATTTATTTTCAATAAATAAAGGAACATTTGAAAACAATTGCCCTGTCAGAATAAAGGGATCCTGGAATTATATCTCTTATGAGTGCAATGATCTCTTCTCCTTGGCTTCCCATTCTTTTGTGAAATTATGGGGAAAATTTAGGGGGTGACACTGCAGTGTGTTGAAAACATAAACCCTGTACAAATACTTCTGCAGCCTTTCAGCAAGAAAATGAGCCCAGAACACCATCTAAAGAAAGTTTCCTGATTGAATGGTAAAAGTTTTATTGGTGGAAGTAGAATTTGTTAAGAGGAAAATGTTACTAATCTTGATCATATTCTCTGCTCTTCTGGGAATTTCCTATTTTAAACACCAAGATTAAAGGTTATAAATGTTCTTCTCTCTAAATACCTGATAAAAACATCGCCTGATTATTATTTTTTTAAGAAATTAACATTAATCTCCAAGTCCCAAGATCCTTCATGATGTCTGTCTGCTTTAAGTATAAACTGATCACCTTTAGCTTGAGGGCTACGTTCATTTTGGGAATAAGTCCCAGTTAACTCAACAAGCAATCAAGACAGCCCTGCTCTTTCTCATATAGTGATCAATGTTATATATCCAAGAAACTGTAACATGGACAACAGGGTGATAACTCTTCCATGTTTGCTTTACAGCAGCTGGTATTTCAGATTTGGTGCCAATGATTCAAGAGGTAGTAAACATTTTAAAGCCTGATTTTCCTAAAATTTATGTAGTACCTTTCAAACTGATGCCAGTGGACATTATGGTTTAACTCGGTGTACATACACTGAGAAAGCACACAGAAAATGGTCTTCATAGCACTGAACTGCACAAGTCACAATTTAGGGAACAAACAGAAGCCTTTCCCATCCTCTGTGGCTTACAGAACTGCAGGGAGCCCAGATCATTTTTTTTCTTTAGGATCCAGTAGATCACCCCTGAGGCAGATACCCAGACTGCTATCTTTTCATATACTGATCTTAGCGGACCTGATAAGAGGTGTCATTTTTTTTTTAAAAAAAACTTTTAACAGCGATCTCCTCTACTCTGTGATAACTGGGGAGAGTAACCTGTGATAGTGGGATCTTATTTTGCTGCCCCAATTATTCTGCTGACAAACTGACAAACTTTTCACAGCAATATTACCTCAACAAGTAGTCCTCAACATACAATCATTCGTTTAGTGACCATTCAAAGTTACAACGGTAAAAGCGACTTATGACCACACTTACAAGTGTTGCAGCATTCCAGGGTCACGTGATCAAAACTCGGGTGTCTGGCAAGTGGCCTGCATTTATAATGATTACAGTGTCCCGGGGTCATGTGATCACCTTTTGCGACCTTCTGACAAGCGAAGTCAATGGGGAAGCCAAATTCACTTAACAATCGTGTTACTAACTTAACAATTTCAGTGATGCACTTAACATCTGTGACAAGAAAGGTTGTAAAATGGGGCAAATGTCAGTTAACTGCATTAAGTGCACATAAGTGCCTCTGCATGATAAGAGAGAGAAAGAATGTGTATGAGGAGATAAATAGCTTTGCCCTTTAAGGCTTTTGCAGGATTCAATAAATGACTCCTACTCCAAAATCTTTGAAACTTCTGTAATTAGTGCATTTTAAAGAATATTCTAGCATAATCATCATATTAACAAAATCTGTTCAATAATAGGAAGAGGGGAAAAAAAGCTAAGGTTGTGTAAAATATGAGATATTTTGCAAGTTTCATAAATGTTCCCTCACGCCTCCTCAGTTATGAGCAGGGAATCCAAAATTCACTTCAAATTTAACTTTAGGCAAAATTTCACTAGCAACGATAAACCTCACAGTTGTTTATTCTTAGGTCTCAACATTCTGTGCAATTTAAATAGAGCATGACAGAATATAACAAAGATGCGTGTATGACCTAGAGCAAAACAGCGACAGTCTGTGAATGGCAACTTTATAAATATGCAATTTTTTAAAGAAAATAAAGGGGGAGTAATAACCTCATAACTATGCCCAGTTCTTCGTTATTCTTTAAATATCTCCTTAGCTAACTAAATGCCAAAACTCAGAGTCATGATCTCTAAAAATATTTCTCAAATTTGGTAAATTAAGATGTGGAGACTACAACTCCCAGAATTCCCCAGCCAGCCATGTTTCTGCCCATGAACCAGTTCTGACTTGAAGCTTGAACAAAAGCTTCAGGGATTATTAGCATGATAAAATGCATTGCATACAAACATATTCTTAAATATCATTTGATAAGTGTCAACAGCACTTCATTAACGTTACTTGGCTTTGAAACAATGTAGGGCCCAGACTGAATTGGAGTTGGATAGGAAACCAGCAGAAAGTTCCATATCTGTTGGCTAGACTTTGTTTTCCTGAGCTTTCGAGTCAGTTTTAACTCCTGATGACTTCCCTGATAAGTAATAATAATAATAATAAAGTTGGAAGGGACCTTGGAGGTCATCGAGTCCAACCCCCTGCTCAGGCAGGAAACCCTATACCATTTCGGACAAATGGCTGTCCAGTCTCTTCTTAAAAACTTCCAGTGTTGGAGCATTCACCGCTTCTGGAGGCAGGTTGTTCCACTGGTTAATTGTTCTGTCAGGAAGTTTCTCCTCAGTTCCAGGTTGCTTCTCTCCTTGACTAGTTTCCATCCATTGCTTCTTGTCCTGCCCTCAGGCGCCTTGGAGAATAGCTTGACTCCCTCTTCTTTGTGGCAACCCCTGAGATATTGGAATACTGCTATCATGTCACCCTAGTCCTTCTTTTTTCATTAAACTAGACATACCCAATTCCAGCAAATGTTCCTGATATGCTTTAGCCTCCAGTCCCCTAATCATCTTTGTTGCCTTTCTCTGCACTCTTTCTAGAGTCTCAACGTCTTTTTTACATCGTGGTGACCAAAACTGGATGCAGTATTCCAAGTGTGGCCTTACCAAGGCATTGTAAAGTGGTATTAATACTTCACGTGATCTTGATTCTATCCCTCTGTTAATGCAGCCCAGCACTGTGTTGGCTTTTTTGGCAGCTGCAGCACACTGTTATATATATTTGGTCCTCCCACCTTCTCCTTTCCAACTCACAATTTGTAGCAATTCCCAGCAAGCAGTTGGAAGCAAGCTCTGAGCAGTTTAAATGTAGTTTAAATGCAATGAAGTATCCAATCAGCAAGGCCTTAGCTCCTTTGGTCCTCCCACCTTCTCCTTTAAGTCCCTATAATTTTCTTGGCAAGATTTTGTGGAAGTGATTTGTCATTGCCTGTTTCCTAGGGCTTAGAAAGAGTGCCTGGCCAAATACACCCAGTTGACTTTATACCTAAGTCATGATCAGAATTCCAAAGACAAAACAAAAGACCCAATTAGAAGAAGCAAATGAAAAACCACTTCCATATTGTTGTCAAGAAGTCACTAAGAGCTGAACTCAACTGAATTACATACCTACATAACAATAGAGGATAGATTAGCTAGGATGGATGGATGGATGGATGGATGGATGGATGGATGGATGGATGGATGGATGGATGGATGGATGGATGGATGGATGGATGGATGGATGGATGGATGGATGGATGGATGGATGGATGGATGGCGTAAGATAGATATATAATAGATGATAATAATAGCTGGTAGAGAGATAGATGATAGATAGATAATAGATAGATAGATAGATAGATATATAGCTAGATAGATAGATAGATAGATAGATAGATAGATAGATAGATAGATAGATAGATAGATAGATAGATAGATAGATAGATAGATAGATAGATAGATAGATAGATAGATAGATAGATAGATAGATAGATAGATAGATAGATAGATAGATAGATAGATAGATAGATAGATAATCTTTCTTGTTTTGTAAGTTGTCATTGCTTCCACCATATATATACATTATACATTTTTTCCATTCTTTAAACTTATCCATTCTCTATTTTTCAGGTTCTTATCAACTCCATCCAACCATCACTTTCTCAGTCTCAATCCCTCTATCCAAATATTTATTTTACATTCATAATTTCATATGATCAAACCAATTCTATTTGTAGTGATTGAAAAGTCCTCTCCAAGGCTACTGCTGAGAAAGGGAACATGGAAAGAGTCACTTCTACTTGATCTTCCTGAGCTAAAGAAAAAGTTGGGAATAAGTGGTTCCATAGATACCAAGCCTTTAGCCATATAGGTGACAGACAGCATCTCGAATTGAACCCTGCAGTCACTTATAGTACATGGGTAAAACCAGAAGGCTCCATAAGTACTTGAGCCATTGCATTCGGGACTAGGTTTAGCTTCCACATATACAAGGACACCCTATGTACACCACACTCAATAATTTAAATAAATGATAATCAAGCTATAAGTTGGAGCATCCTTTTCTAGAAGTAGCCATAACTGATACATACAATTCTTCTAGACCAGGCAACTTATATTTTCTGCAAAGTATAAGAATTCTTCTGGGACAATCATATCCCCATTGCACCTACAGGCAGCTCTGAGCACAGATTGTGTAGGCGTGCTCAAGGTCAGAAGAGTCTCTGAAAATTATAAGAAAGCAGAGACAATTGTTCTCAGCTAAGGAGCAGGTTTAAAAGCATTCATGCAGATGTTTTAATATGCATATTTTATTAAGAATTTGGCAGGGAGGATACAAAAGCATACAGCACAATTCTAGTGGCATCAGTTCCTCTTGAAATCCTGTAATAAAATGCTATTTTTCCTTCTAAAGAGGAATAGACCTAACTCTACCACTGAGCTTTCAACTTTGTTCCTCCTTCTCTACTGTCTTTCAATTCAAAAATCTATATAAAGCTTCACATAGGAAGAATTTCCATAACAAGAAGGAAGGAAAGCGACATGAGGGTGGAATATGTAAAACAGCCAAATGAAGAAAAATACATCTCAAATAAAATGACTACAAATTACTCACTACCAAGATATTTGCATAGCCCATTAACTGTTTTATATTCATTATTGTATTCAGACATTACATTTTTAACTAAAACGGGCGGCAAATATCTACTCAAATACAGACCTTGCTCCTGATATAACACGGCTATAAGAAATAACATTCTTCTTTAAATCGAAGTTTCATTAACAAAAAGTTGACTTTAAGAAATCTCTGCTAATCATGAAATAAAGACCGTGACATTAGCTTTGCTGTTGTATTTTTTAAAAAAATGTTGGATAGAAAGTTCTCTTCCCCTTAATTATTTTAATACAATATACTTGTTTTCAAAATCCAATTTAAGATGTAATGGTTCAGAGAAGTTTCGGGTGCTTAAAAAGAAACTGGAACAATACAACTAAAAATATCACTGCAGCCCACAAGAAAATCTATATATGAGCAATTAGCTTTGATTGTTTTAAACAGTGACAAACCAGACCAGTAATTAGAAATCATGCACAATGTTAGCAAATGACTAAGTGCTGTTGATTAGTTAGCAAAAGATTTCTTTATGAGTATTCTGAAGCAAATTGGATTGAACAGCATTTGTTTATTTGTGTTTCTTAACTAAGCCATAGTAAAATGGTGTTTTTATTTCCAGTCCATTATAGTTCAGCAGTAGCCAGAGAATCGTAAGTTCCCCATCTCTGCAATAAATGAACTAGAATGAGCTTATATTCCGTCATCTGTGTTGTGCAGAATGCTGTGGCATTTTTTGCAATTTAAAACTATGTACTGGAAATGCTGAAAAACAGAAGCTATAGTAGAAAACATGTTTATTAAAGGAAGACAGTGCATACAAAACTGTATATGCAGAGCAAAAAAGGGACAAATGGAAACACACACACACACACATACACACAGAGTGAGAGAGAGAGAGAGAGAGAGAGAGAGAGAGAGAGAGAGAGAGAGAGAGAGAGAGAGAGAGAGAGAGAGAGATGCAGCTGGATAATGTACAGTTTTTAATATGGGAGACCAGGTTTCAAATTCTACCTGGTATCTACCTTACCAGTAGGGCACCATGGGCAAAGGCCCCCTAATGCTTCAACTGCCTACTTCAAGTATGAGAATGACACAATCTAGGAGAATCATGCCAGTATAGATGTTGCCCAGATGATCAAGGTCCACATCAAATGTTGAGGAACTCTACAACAGTATACTTAAACCCCAGAGAGGGGATATATGAAACATATAAGGAAACTATGAATGGAGAGCAGACCTGCATCCACACTAATTGAGAAACAACTGCAAGGTTCTGACTAACGAGCCCAACCAAGTAAGCACCAACGAGACGATCCAATCTCCTTTTGCAAAACTTTATTGAGTACATCATTTCAGCACGATTGAAAGCAAAACCAGCTCTGGTTATTTCCCACGCGAACCATTATTATTAAAATACACAATTCTTCCTCCCCCACTTTTCCAATCAAGTGTCAAAAGTTTGTTATAAAAAAGTGTCTCTATGAGTTGGTAAATACCTGCTGAAACGTCCTTGGTTCACACGGTCAGATTTCTTGTTGTCTGGAGTCTGCATACCATTTCCCCCCTCCCCTCCCCCCTCGTGCATTGGCAAGCTAAGAAGCAGTAAGGATGGCAACATCGTGCAATGCTTCAATCTTGACAACTACTCCCTCTATTACAGAGCATAGTAGCTAATATAAAGCATAAGATCATGGATAAACTATCTACAGCCAACTCTCAAGATGCTAATAGAGCCCTTATGATAATTCTCACTACCACAAATCCTTAAATTCCCAAATCTCTGATAAAGGACATGAGATTGAGAAAGACACATGCTACCCATAGGGGTGAAAAGGGATTTTTTTTAACAGTTACAATAGAAAATCTATGCTTTTCATGACATGTTCTTGTGGGAGAAGGATTCATAGGTCAAGTAAATAATAAATGGAGCAAAACTGAATATAAGGACCTTTCTTTATAAAATCTGCATACAATAATTTCTTTTCCCCAATGAAGCAAATTTCTGACAGTTAATTCATTTGTTCAAGGCAACTGGACAAAATGTTCAGCCCCTGCAGCTTTGCTGTCCTAGGGATCTATTCTCTTACTGTTTCTTTATTTAATCTGATATTTTGTTTCTTTAACATAACCGTCCTCATGTCAAGCCCTGAACATAATCAAGGAATCAGGATTCACAAAAAAAATTCCCTTAGTGAGTTTTAATGCCAAGAAGTAGGAGTTAGAGTACAGAATCTTAAACTGAGATGGGAACCTTTTAGCCCTCCTGTATGAATGAGTTCATTATGGTGGACTCTCTTTGAACATCTTTTTCCTAAAATGTTTGCATTAAGAATCCATTTATTTGATAAGCCTGAAATTGGAACTGTCATCTCTTGATTGTGTTTAGAGATGCTCCTATTTCTTTCTTAATCTCAGCACATTCTCTTATATTACACGCCTCCATACTTTTGAAACAAAGGCCTGCGTTTTCGATATGTGCTTTTAAAATGCCCGTTGATGCATTTGTAAAAGAAAAGAAAAGTCTGAGAACTTGATAACAACATTTCAGTTCCAGTCTCTGCATTGGAGGTCAAATCACTTAATATGAGAATTGGGGATGGGTAGGTTTGGGGAGGATGCCTTCAGGTCATTTCTTTGCAGTTTTTTTACTGAATTTTTGGAAGCAGTTTGACATTGCCTGCTTCTTAGGTCTTAGCGAGTGTGACTGGCCCATGATCACCCAGCTGTTTTTTTTCCCCCAAGGCAGGACTAGCACTTATTGCAGGGGTCTTCAAACATGGCCCTTTTATGACTTGTGGACTTTGACTCCCAGAATTCCTCAGCCAACGTGCCTGGCTGAGGAATTCTGGGAGTTGCAGTCCACAAGTCATAAAAGGGCCAAGTTTGAAGACCCCTGACTTACTGTCTCCTGTTTCCACCCTGATGTCTCAACGACTACACCAAACTGGCTCTTGGGCTTGATAGATATTGCTTTCGAAACAGCTATTTATCCTAAAACAGATTTTAAGGAAGTGTCCAATCTTGGCTACTTTAAGACCTGTGGGGACTTCAACAATTAACAGAGACTCTAAAACAGGGGACTTCAAACTTGGCCCTTTTATGACTTGTGGACTTCAGCTCCCAGAATTCTTCAGCCAGCGTGCCTGGTTGAGGAATTCTGGGAGTTGAAGTCCACAAGTCATAAGAGGGCCAAGTTTGAAGACCCCTGCTCTAAAATATATCTCAGTATCCAGACATAATTAGGATATTCCTACTGACAGAGGGAAAATGTTAGCTATATGGCTGGCTGGAGAATTCTGGGAGTTGAAGTCCACAGGTCTTAAGGTTGGACACCCCTGTTTTAGTTTTGCTAGATTTCCCTGCCAGATCCCTAAAGCTTTCTAGAGAATTAATTCTGAGATGACTGGAGATATGAAACAAATTCCACATCTCTTCTTACCCTCAGTTGCCAAATTTTGCTTTTTTTAAAAAAAAAAACTCCTTTGGTCCAACAGGAAAAGGGGGGGTTGCAACTGTCCTTCATGAAGTTGTAGTTGCAGTAGTAAATGTGAATTAAAATTAGATATGTCTTACTAACCATCAATGAGAAGTCAGAGCATGTCCATCTATTCACTATAACTCTATGTTTGTTTGTTTGTTTGTTTGTGCCTTTGAATCAGTATTGACACTGGAGATTGCCTACACAAGTCAATGCAGTTTTCTTGGCAAAGTTTTCTTCCTAATACTGAGAGAGGAGAGGGCCCAAGGTCACCCATCTGGCTTTGTGCCTAAGGTGGGACTAGAATTCAGTTTCTAGCCTGGTGTCTTAACCAAACTGGTTCTCTATAGCTGTCTTTTGATCAGATGCTTAATCTACTCTGTTTTGTCTTCCCATCAACCAGGTTTTAGTCATGATCTTAATTTTCTTGAGGATAGCTTCTCAATTATTTTGTCTTCCTTAATGCCAATTAATTTTGAAACAATTATTTCAAAGCTGACATAGAATGTCCTTTCTTTTCTAATATAACTATACAGTAGTTTGAGGACAGGACTTTCTTATGAAAGAACATGTATGCATGACTTTTAAGCCAAGTATTTTCAACATCCAGATTTCTGTATATTTAGCATGTAGCACAAGACTGGAATGTGAGTCATAATAAGGAAGAAAAAAATCACTATTGTCCTGCTTAGAGTTCCCTAAGGTGAAGTATTGCCTATTTAAAAAGGCATCTTCCTAGTTATATGGCATGAGTTTCAAATATGATTCAACCCCAACATATCACTTCTTATAAGCAATTTTAGTTTGATTACCTTATTATAGGTCCCTTGAGCAGCACTACTTAGCCCAATGCATAAGCACAAAATATCTCAAAATTAGCAGCATTACCTATGCAAGAGAAAAGAGGGAAAGCTAATGATAGTCCCATTTAATCTATGTTTGCACATTCTGCTCTAAATTATCTTGATTCATGACTGTTGGACCACAAATACAGATGTACAATTCTTGACTGGAAAAAAATCAGAAAACATCAAAACATGTTTTTAAAAATTATTTTCAGAAATAAGATTGTGATATAATCTCTGACAACATATTTACACATGAATTACCATGGAGGTTTTAAAATGATAAATTAATAGGCAAATGCAATGGATGGATGGATGGATGGATGAACAAATTTGAATATTACCAGAAGTGATCAGAAATAAAGCTATCTGACACTAAAAGCCCATCAATATGAAAAAAGCTATTGACTGACTCATCTTGAAGAAATTAGCAAAGTGTAGCTATCCTTTTTCCTCTGTCAGTAGGAGTACACTAATTACGTCTGGATACTGAGATATATTTTAGAGTCTCTGTAAATATTGAACAAGACCAACCTTATTAGTGAAAAGGTCATCATTGGGACAGATAAGATGTATGTCTAGAACATCTATGCCATCCTCCCGATTCTTTTTCTTTTTCCGTGATTAGATCAAACTTTAAACTGCCAGAATGAAGCCATCTTCTTGGCTTTGTCATTGGCCAAAAATAAGTCATTATCAGTACATGTTTGTAGGCAGTAGCCGACATACCAACAGATGGGCCAGATTGTGTGTCTCTTCACATTTACATAGTGTATTGTTATCCGCTCACAGCCTCCATGTTGGTTTTATATTTAGACATGTTGGTTTTATATTTAGGCACTCCAACTCTCAGCCTATTCAGGGTCCTCCAAGTAGTGTAAGGGAGGTCAGATCCTTCAGCCATATCCTCCTTTAATGTTATTCCTTGCTTGATGGTCTCCTTCCTCCATCTTTTAATCCGATTTTGTTCTTATGTACTCTCAAAATGTTTGTTCTTGCCATAAAGCTATCTTTAGATCTCCAGATGCTGCTGTGTTATATATCTAGTATTCCTTACTATTGGCCTTGCTAGCCAGAGTTGCTAAAAGTTCAAGCAGAGGAACATCTGGAGAGCCACAAATTCCGTAATCCAAATAGAATCTAAATATAGGGAAGAACATGACAATGTTCTTCATTATACCATGATGATTTTCTAGAAAGAACCCAGGAAATGTTGTCTCTTCAGAGATAATAAATTTTCTTCCTCTCCAGGTCCAACTTGGGAGACCCAAGCTTGCATGTGGTTCCACATAATTCCTGATTATGTCACAACATATTGAACAAATATCTTGTCACCTACAAGTTAATTCAAATACACATTCATGACTTAACCCATCCATTCCCACACTCAAATTTCTGAAGAATGGTCATGGCAGAAGAGGAAGAGATCGGGAGAAAGATAGTTACTATTTATGTTATAGGTGTCAGTCACAGAATTATTATATTATTAATATAAGTTAATTAATAATTATATTGATTATTATAATTATTATTAAGAGTTTCTGATATCTTGCCCACTATTGTGTCAGATCCATGTGATGCCAGTCAGTTTTTGGAGAAAGAAGGATTCGGCCCATCCAATACTAACAACATAAGGAAAAAATGCTGGTAGTTCACCGGTGGGAGGAGCCTAGGAAGGGATGTTTCTCCACTGTGGCCTCCATTTGTGGAAATAGCCAGCTTACCTCAAAGTTGATGATTTTCCAACAGTATATTGAAACAAAGTTCTTATCATCTTATTATATTTTTTTAGTATATTAGTATACTAATATAGTATATTAGCATATTATATTGAGTATATTATAGCACAATGGCCATCTTATTCTTGTTAATCACCAAGAGTCTCATGGTCAAAATAATCTTAACAAATAAATAAATGTGCCCCCTAAATTGTGACTTTTGATCTAGTTATTCTGAACAGGGGCATCTGTGCTAGCGGGGGGGGGGGGAATGTGAAAATTACTACACAGTAAAATCTCTTTCCCCCTTTTTATGTGCCTTGCACACCTGTTAAAATATGACACTGCCAATTTGTGTGTCTGCCAATTTGACATAATTCACACACACACACACACACACACAATGCCCCCAACTGTGAGGTATACTACTAGAATTATCAGTAAGGGGTTGAGACTGGGTTAATCATATTGTGGAAAATAGGACTACTACCAAGTTTAAGTACAACTTATTTGGGAAAAAGTTCGTTTACTTGCTTGCTTGTTTATTTATTAGATGCATGTGCTACCCATGTCTAAAAATTGTTTTGAGAAGGGCTAACTCTCTAAAACATATAGAGTGACCTTTTACGTCGCACAATAAGCTACCCTTAATTTTCAATCGCTGTTCAAAAAACCATTTGAAAGCTTATTCTGACTCTAGTTAACATGTCAATAGTGCTGTAACATTTATGATTTAATGAAGGATTAAGGGCAAAAGCAGCAACATTTGGAAGATGTGTAGATAAGGAACTGCAGTTGGTTAAATATTTATTATTTAATTTCAGCTACACTGCACAGCCTCTGCTGGAGATGTTGAAAATTAGTCATGTAAAAAATGGCTTGAAAGCCATGCTCTGGAAATGCACATTTTGTGCACTTCATTTCCTTTTATAGTCTCCAAGAACTATTACAATTTTAATAAACTTGTATCTGGGATTTGAATGCTTATCCTCAAAAGACATGAATTTATTAACTAGAAGACACCCAAAACAGTAATAAAAGGTATTCCCCAGTGGCCTGTTGTAAACGGGCTGTAAAAATTATATTTTATTTAATCTGGCACAATTAAAGAATACAGCTGTCCTATTTGCTTGCTTGGGACCATCTTTTTTTCTTTGTCCACTCTCACCTAAATTTCCTGACACTATTTCTCTTCTTTAAAACTGCAAGCAAGTTCTCTTATTATCTTGGGGCTTGTAATAAGGTACTGTTTACATATAAGAATCTGAACTTTTCCAAGGGAATGAAGCAATTTCGTATTTATAAAAAGCACCTCTGATGCAATTATAAGTCATATATGCATGGAAAGTTTTATTTTATCCTGAATTTTGAAGAAATTTCTAAAAGAAAAAAATAGAATCATAAAAGTGAAAAGGAGCAGGCCATATCATCAGATACAATCAAAATATAGTAAGGATATGGCAGAATATGGGATTAACCAAGTCCCACAGCAATTGGACAAAATATTGTTAGGCAGAGGAGAAAAATTTATAACAAGAATCTATAAATACCTACTGGAAGTTGAATTGGAAGAAGAGATAGTAAAAGGCTCCATGATAGCATGGGCTCCAAATGTGGGTCGATCCATTGAATTGGAAGAATGGGAAAGAATATGGAACACAAACTGTAAATTAACATTGTCAACTGCGTATAAAGAGAATCAATATAAAATGCTTCATAGATGGCATTTAGCACCGGCGAGATTGGCTAAAATGTACAAAAACATGAACCCGAATTGCTGGAAATGTAAAGACAAAGAGGGAACTTTTTTCCATGTATGGTGGCAATGTCCAAAGGCAAAGGTTTATTGGAAACAGATACAGGAGTGGATACAGGAGATAATCAAAGAACGAGTTGATTTGAAACCAGAGCTATTTCTATTAGGCATATTGAACCCAAAGGTGAAAAGACGAACTCGATACATCATTGTACATATAATAACAGCGGCACGCATTGTATATGCCCAATATTGGAAACGGGAGAACCTATCACCAAATGATACGATCATTCAAAAAATATTAGAATGCGCTGAAATGTATATGCTTACGTTAGAAATCAAGGATAAGAAGACAACAGATTATTATGAGATATGGAACCAATGCTATGTTTGGTTAGATCAGAGAATAAAAGGGTAAGAAACTATGTAACAATTGTAAATAAATGTAAAAATAGAAGAAACAGTACTGTTAAGAAAATAATAATAATAATAAATAAATGTAAAAAAAAAAAAGTGAAAAGGACCATTTAAGCTGTCAAATGTTTGTGTGTAAAATGTGTGAGCACATTTTACATACAGTCTGACTAGGGAATTCTGGGAGTTGAAGTCCATTCCATCTTAAAGGTACTAAGGTTGAGAAACACTGCTCTGCTCAACGCAGGAATTTAAGTGAAATAATCTCAGTCAAAGAGCTGTCTATTCTGTGTGAACACACTCAGCAAAGAGGAGCGCACACCCCTAGAACACTTCTGATATATTCTCAACCCCTTACAAAAGTAATGCCTGGTTATGCATATATACTATAATTTTGAAATTTCTAAACCCAAGTTTTCGCCGCCCCTGGAATATTGTCTCGCACCCCCGGTTGGGAACCCCTGCCCTAGAACAATAGAAAACATGTTTTGCCTTCCAAATGTAGATAGAGCCATTATAGTGTAGTGGTTAAGATGTGGAACTAGCAGTGGGGAGATCCAAGTTCTAGTCCCTCACCCTTTAGCTCTGGGAATATCACTGGATGAGTTTAGGACAATTGTTATTTGGGAACCCAACTTACCACTTATGGGGGAAAAGAGGAGAAGGGTGCTTTGAGTTCCTAATTGAAGATGGGCAATACAATATATCTAATGAACAAATCATTATTTTAAATGAGCTATTATATTTTTCTCTTTTCATGGCTGTACATTCCAAATTCATCTAATCTGTCTTCAAGTGGATAAGATGCTCTTGAGAAGCCTTAGGATGCTTCCTTGAGGTTATGTTAACAGACTATTCAGATTAAGGACAGTACATTATGGAGAAATCTATCTATACGATTGCTAACAGTCAACATCAACCTGATGGCATGTAATCATGATAGTAATAAAAATCATCTAATAGAATGGGTCAGCAGAAAAATAAGTTTACCCAACATAAAGGAGTCAAGCTATTCTCCAAAGCACCTGAGGGCAGGACAAGAAGCAATGGATGGAAACTTACCAAGGAGAGAAATCAACCTAGAACGAAGGAGAAATTTCCTGACAGTGAGAACAATTAATCAGTGGAACGACTTTCTTCCAGAAGTTGTGAATGCTCCAACACTGGAAGTTTTAAAGAAGAGATTAGACAATCATTTGTCTGAAATGGTATAGGGTTTCCTGCCTAAGCAGGGGGTTGGACTAGAAGACCTCCAACATCCCTTCCAACTCTGTTATTCTATTTTATTCTATAAAGTATGCTTACATAATTTATAGCACTCCTCGTTTAGCAACTACCTTGGACAGACTGTTTTCAGTTATGACAGTGATGAAAACATAACTTTGCAAGCAATGACCATATTTACAATCTTTGCAGGTCTGCAAAGTCAAGGAAAGCTGAAGTAAGTTCATAAGCACAGTTGTATTTTCACTTAGTAACCACTTTACTTAACAACTGAGTTGTCAGTCCCAATTGTGCTCACAAAATAAAACTAACTGAACTGTGTCTCAGCCTTGAGGACAAGGACTGATTTTAATGTGGGAAAGTTTCTAGAGAGTCCTTGAGGGATTTCTTTTTCCTATCTAACATCACCTAGTAGTAGGAAAACAGCCATAATCACTCTCCATGATGTCTGATGGAACAGCTTTGGGTGATTCTGATTCTCCAATTTCATGTCCAGCCCTTCTTATGCCCCACAAATCAAGAGCTCAGACTATTGATCTCCCAGAAGTATTTTTGTACTGAAACTGTAACTCCTTTCATAAAAATAATTCCGGACAGATCACAGGCCAAGAGCAAAGATTAACAATGAATAGGAAATTGCTATCAAATTATAGATCTTTTCATGCAAGTTTTATTTAGCAATAAGTTGCATTTCCTTCCTGCTTTGGAATCTTAAATTGCAATACTATACACACTTAGTTTGAAAAAAAAAACACCACTATTGTGTTCAGTGAACTTGCTTGTGAGTAAATTTAGTCGAATTGCACTGCTGTAGATGCCCTACAATAAAAATATATTATACATTTTTTTTATTCTGTATCATGATTTGCTCATGACATACTCTTTTTTTTTTCTTTATATCATAATCTGGGAAATAAATGTTCATCTATTTTCATCTGTTGTTTTTAAATCAAGGAAAATAACTTTGCAGATGGACTAAATTCCCTAGATAAGTTTATTGGATCACAGCAGTGCAAAATTTAGTTATTTCTAGAACACTGAATTGTTGTGACACTGAGCCTGAAAATGCTAGGAATGGTTAAGTGAACATGCAGCAGATTTAATACAAGGTTGCTTTGCACTTTCCATTATTCTGCATGGTTGAACCTATATATTCTGATTCAAAGTACCCAAGGAATCCCTAATGAAAATGCTATGGATGCTTGGATGAAACTATATGTTCTGATTCACAACATCCAAGGAACCCTAATAAAATTGCTTGGAACAAAAATAAGATTCTCTTTCCATACATAGAAGATCAAGCAAAGACATGTAAAAGTGATCTCATTTGCGGCACTGAAGGGGAATGAAGTGGTGTTCTGCTTCCTGGTCTGTTATTATGTTATGAAGTTTTATGGCCACCAACTCATCAAGTGATGTTGGCTGGCCTACAAGATATAGTTTTTAACCTGTATACAGCCAACTCTATCTTAAGTTCCCAGAGATGCACAGATGTTACATTGTGCCATACTCTGATCACAAGGTTCTACATGTCACCCACCATTAGTCTTCTTGGAGTCAGGTGAGTTTTTCTGTTTACATAGCGTTTACCCTGTGTGATCTTTTGAGTTATATTGACCACCAGAATACAGTATGCAACTACTGGAGCTCATCAATCCTTATTGCTACAGCCATCTGATGAGTCCTGAGAAGTATAACATCCTTCGTGTACTGTCTCTTCATGATCAATATTAGGGTTTTAAAAAATGTCACAGTACAAATAAGAATCAATAAGACCTGCACCTTGGAAAAATAACTCACATACTACACAACAAAAATGAGTTCTACACACAAGCAACTGGAAGGAAAACCAACTCTTCATGAAGCTCCTAAAGTCAACAGGATCAGGACTATCTGAAGCTCAAGAGAACCCTCTTCTGTCTATATGCTCCTATTAAATGTCGAGTATCACTTCTGTACTTATTAGGTTATTCATTTAAACAATTTTCATATAGTTTCTAATTCAGTATAAACCTTCTCTTCAAATACTTTCTTTTTTGCATTTACACCTCCTATTATATCATCTGCACTGCATCTTCCTCCCCCCCAAAAAAGCTTTTAACAAATGTATCAAAATTACCATCTAATCATTCTAAATAAATTTCTATTCTTAATCTCCAACCCCTTAATGAGAATATTGGACATCTGATAATTTAAAAATGGAGACCGAGAAGCCCTAAAACAACAAAAGTGAAAAATAAATAGCTATTAGAGAATTGTAACCCTAGAAATCAGAGTTTGTGGTTTTCAAAACCTGATATAGTTTTGGATTATTATTATTTTTAAAACAATGAAGTTAATGTAATACATTACAGAATTCATATTTCAGTTAGCTGTTAAAAATATTTACCTTTTTTCAACAGGCTTTCATTGTTAAATTTTACTACTATGAAGTTTTAGTGTTTTCTCTAACAATTTTAGCTTAATTATTGCAGCCAATTGGATCCGTACATAATTATAGTTTTGATAAATCAGTTGAAATCATCGATACGTTCGCTATTAGTAAATTAAAGCCCTTCTGATAGAGCTTTAATTGAACTATCATAAACCTAAGATTAAATTAATGCAATATAAAAACATTTTTATTTTGTTTTTTTGCTCTATGGTCATCTTGACAAACCTGGGTACCATCCAGATGCATGGACCAACTTCAAGAATTCCACATTGCTGAGAAAATTAGGGGTTGGAGCTGAGCCTTTCTAATGGTTTGCCCCTTTTTATACACTGCTTCATACTTGTGCTAAGATGAAAATTGTGAAAATTGTGATCAGCTACATCTGAAAGATTTGGCAAAACTATCTATGACCGAAGGGAAAGTTTTTCTTCCTTCCAAGTCATGAGTTACATGAAAAGCAGAGGAAAATAGCTGGAGGCCCAAAAGCTGCACATGACTTATGTATACCTATACTAGAATGTTTTTTTTTTTCCTTAGGGACAGTAACAAAGCCATTCACATGAATTGCAACCTCAGTTATTTGTGCTATATCGGGAAGGAGTCACTAGAAGGCTCCTTTCATTTCTTTCAACATTTTGTTGTTATCAGTATTGATGCCGCCATATTGAGACACATCAACCACAACAGCAACGGTCTAATAATATTATAAGATCAGCACAAGGTATCATGGTCAAGAAGCTCAGGTGGGAATTCAGGATATCCAAGAATAATCTTTCCACATGAACAATAATTAACTGTGAGATCTCTGCTCTCTCTGTTTCTTCTTTTTCTATTCATTTGGAACCAGTAAGTTGAATCTGATCTCTTTTTCCTTCTTGAGTTGAAGCATGAGCCAATTAAGACATCTGATGTTAAATGTTATTTTATTCTCAGTAGGGGTGCATAAAATAAGAGGGCTTTGAAGATCATGATGTAGAGAAAGAAACTAGGTTCATGCATTACTCATTGTGTTAATCAGGATAGGTTCGCACCTCACAATGAGCCATGCACATGGTTCACAAACCATCAAACATTGCATAAAATCACAAATATACCTAAGCAAGATCTATGGATCCAGTCAGAAAGACATACAAGGGGAATGTGGGATTTCAAAATAGTATTACTTATCCTAAATTGCAAATTGTTGTGACCTGGTATGGTGTCACATAATTAGGTGTGTCTTGTGAGCATTCCAAGAAACACAAAGCTTTGTCCTTCTATTCACTATTACAATTTTCATCAGGCTCTTCCTAGGTCTGATAGTTTTCGCTGTACTGCTTGCTGTATCTGAATTTCATACTCGGTGACACGCCAAAGATCAGAAACATTCTTATTGATCCAAGAGAGGTTTGCTGCTAAACAGAGAAACCAGCACATGAATGAGTGACAGGTGTAAAGAACTGAAGACTACAAGCAAAAGAAAACATCTAGTTTGGAGAGAAAAGAGAGTTGAATCTTAGCTAGAATCTTAGCTGTACATTCCGGATGCTTTTTTGTGTAATCCTGATCCAATGTGGTCGACTCCTTCTATACCACCCGATCATTCGGAAGGTACTAAGATATGCTACAGCCAATAAACAGATGAAGAAAATAGTTCAAAGGGCCAAGTAGAAGTGGAAAGTTAGACTTGAGAAAAGCCCAGGAAACGCAAAATGCAACACAGGTCAATGCTCAAGGAGTTCTGTCTACAAAGTTTTATCGCATGTTAATTAAAATATATAAACATTATATTACAAATATATAAATATCCTCCCTGAGGTTATCCCAGCAGTGTAGAAAAGTATCATCAAACCTGTCATAAAAGATGCAATTGAAAACAGTCAGAAATAATCATAGCAAAAATAGTAATAAATGAACCGCAGGAAATAAAAGAAACTGACAAATTCTACCCATCAATTAAAAATTGTAGATGAGCTCAAAAAAAGTTGCAATGAGTCAGGAAGTCCAGTTATATTCTTCCTGTTCAGGATAACCAGGGAACCAGACTGAGAAAAGTTAGCCTAGACTGTTCTTCTCCGAGAAATTAAAATACCCATTTGCAACATGGGACAATGAAAAATACCACTATGAAAAACATTAGAAAGAAGTGTCTTGTCAAAGAACTTGTCTCTGAGATATTAAAACACTTATGTCCTTGAAAGTTCATGTGGCTCTTTCAAATACCTGTTCCTAGGTATCTGTGCATGTTTGTGTATACACAAACATAATAGTCCCAAAGGTGCTTTTTTTTCAAAAGGCAGCTGGACTTTCTTGTGTGTGTTTTTTTTTCCTTTGAAAACATTTCACTTCTCATCCAAGAAACTTCTTCAGTTCTGAATTTGAAAAAAGCACCTTTGGGACAAGCATGACCTGTATGATCGAGAATCTCCATAGATATACAGACACAATACTTCACCAAAGATTCCAGCAGAAATTTTTCTCTCTGCATAAACATAGACACACTGACAGCCAAAACAGCCTTCAAAGCACCTTCATGAACTTCCCAAAATTCGTGGGCAGGACAAGAAGCAACGGATGGAAACTAATCAAGGAGAAAAGCAACCTAGAACTAAGAAGAAATTTTTTGGCAGTTAGAACAATTAATCAATGGAACAACTTGCCTCCAGAAGTTGTGAATGCTCCAACACTGGAAGCTTTTAAGAAGAGACTGGACAACCATTTGTCTGAAATAGTATAGGGTTTCCTGCCTGAGCAGGGGGTTGGAGTAGAAGACCTCCAAGGTCCCTTCCAACTCTGTAATTCTATTCTATTTTATAGACACACTGACAGCCTTTAAAGCACCTTCATGAACTTCCCAGAGTTCTTTTAATTCTTCATTCACACCACCTTGTTTTATGAAGAACCATTTTTCAATGCTTTACAGCCTTAAAAGCAATTCTACATAACATGGAATAGTATGACATGGTACAGTCATACTATTGCGGTATGCCATTGCAGCATGCTGTTGCATATTACTGTGTATTTCCAGCATCATATGAAAATGCATCTTACAGAAAAGAAAGAAGCAGCTGCAGTGGATAGAGATTAAATACTCTAAACATATCTGTTTATCTAGCATAATAGCAGCCAGAGAAAATAAGACAAACTCTGGCAAATTTGACTAAAAGCCAGTTTGACTGCCTGCTTGAGTGGAAGAGAGGAAGATGAGCACTACAAGTTCAAAATAAGACATGACAGCAGCATTCCAGTCAAGTTCATATGCATTCTGAAAGTATGCATGCTCATTGTAGCTAGAAGCCACCGATAGCCTTAAACTCTGAGTTTTGTTGATTTATTTTCACATTCTCCCAGTGGAGGGACATGCCGATTTCTCATAGTGTCAAAATTTATCATCACATTAAGAAGGATTTCCTTTTAGGTGTTGTGAATATCCCACAGCTGAAGCTGAAAGATGAGAGAAGTATTTTTGTGAAGCTAAAACTAGAAAGATGGGAAGAGTATTTTTGTGTCTTTCAGGGTGAAATGTTTGTGGAAACCCCACATATTCTAAAGTTTCATCATAAATGCATGGTATGTGACTAATAATTTAAGGTACATTCTAAAATATGTACTACCATTCCCCTTTTATATCATCTGATTTTAATGGTTCATTAAATGCACATGAGATTGAAAAAGCCATTGTTGTATTAACAAAAGAATCAAATAGGACAGATATCAAGGCAATCTGTTTTTAAGCCAGGAAAGTAAAGCAGCCCGTCTAAAGTTTAATTACCTGAGGAGGCATTCTATATTGTGAAATCTAAGCCTCTGACATCCAGGATTCACTATTAGAACTGCACTGTTTATTTATCTCCCCATCATGCCTGGCAAAGATAAGTAAATATGTTCTAAGAGACCTGGTGAGAATTGAAAAAGGATCCTGTATTATAGATAACTTGGGGGAAAAATACACAACCTTTTTTTAGCCTCAGGTTCTGCTCAGAATTTTGATTTTGGGAATGGATAGGAAGTATAAATGATAATTCATTCACTGGACTTTCTCCCTGAACCATACTCTTTATTGGATATTTTTTCCTCCAAATTAGTGAAGACATATTTATTTATCCAAGCTACTATATTTGAATCACAAGAGCTTTTGAGTTTTGTTCAGGAGGATAGTACTGCCATGTCCCATTCACCTTTGGTTCACACTTTTGGTCTCTCCCAGCTCACCTCTCACCTAGACTCAGAGGCTTTTCTCCAAGGTGCCTGAAGGCAGGACAAGAAGCAATGAATGGAAACTAACCCAAATTAGAACTAAGGAGAAATTTCCTGAGTTAGAACAATTAATAAGTGGAACAGCTTGCCTCAAGAAGTTGTGGATGTTCTATCACTGGAGATTTTAAAGAAGAGATTGGACAAGCATTTGTTTGATATGATATAGGGTCTCCTGCTTGAGCAGGGGGTTGGACTAGAAGACCTCCAAGGTCCCTTCCAACTCTTGTTATTCTGTTGTTCTGTTATTCTGTTGTTATAACACACCCAATGGCCACATCCTGGTAAACCATCTCAGCAGAAGGGCCAGACTAGGTGAGCATAGTTGATGGTTCTTCTATTCTGGGTGAAATAGAGGATTTGTTTAGCCCAGTATGTGAACTCTGGCCCTGGCCAATTGAATGAAAGAGATTGATCAAATTTCACTTTTGCACTCTCTACTGCCTCCTTGGCATTCATTGGCAAGACCATGACTCCAACCTGGTCTTGGATCATATGGAGTCCACCAGCATTGACTCCCCAAATATCAGAGCCCAGATGAACTGGTGAGGCATGCAGTGGTCAGAATGGATGAACGTATGCCTCACCAGTTGTTCTACAGTGTACGGGAATAGACCGCAAGGTTAACCATGCAAGCACTTCAAAGTTGCTGTAGAAGAAACCCTGTTGCCACTGGGACATCCAACCAAAGGAACTAGAAGCTGCAGCTGCTGACAGAATCTACTAGCAAGCCCCTGTACTATGAAGTTTCCACTGGATTTGAAGACAGGCACTGCCAAAAACTGATAGAAAATTGTGAGCAGTATCACTAAATGGACTTTCAGTGCCTCCATTGCACTTGACTCTGCACTTCCAAACTGGGAATGCAGAACCACCTCCATGTTCAAAGATGACCTGCACAATAGCATGTCTTTTTTGAACTGAAAGAACCCTCTTTCTTTATTTTTCTTTTTCTTTTTTTTCTTTTTCTTTCTCTCTCTCTCTCTCTCTCTCTCTCTCTGTGTGTCCATGTTCACAGATGACCTGCACAATAGAATGTCTTTTTCGAACTGAAATAATACTCTTCTTTCTTTCTTTCTCTTTTTTCTTTCTCTCCCCCTCTCTGTCCATGTTCACAGATGACCTGCACAATAGAATGTCTTTTTCGAACTGAAAGAACCCTCTTTCTTTCTCTTTCTCTTTCTTTTTCTTTTTTTTTCTTTCTCTCTCTCTCTCTCTCTCTCTGTGTCCATGTTCACAGATGACCTGCACAATAGAATGTCTTTTTCGAACTGAAAGAATACTCTTCTTTCTTTCTTTTTTCTTTCTCTCTCTCTCTCTCTCTCTGTGTCTCTTTCTCTCTCTGTGTGTATGCATTTGTGTGTGTTTGTGTTTGTCGCATTCTTCCATTTGCTTTTATTTCTAGGTTTTGTTGCATTCTTCCATTTGCTTTTATTTCTAGGGTATTAGGGTAGTAAATGTATTTGTTGCATACTTGTTGCATTCTTCCATTTGCTTTTATTTCTAGGGTATTAGGGTAGTAAATACATTATATTGAATGTATTTGAACATCAGGGTTTTTTTAATTTTTCATTTAATTATAGAAAGCTATAAAAATAAGATTGTGTCAACAAAATATTTTGTACCACAAGCGTAGTTTAACCTCCTGTAGGATGGTTTAGTTTGAGTATGTACTGAGCCAGTGATAAAGGCTGGATACGCATCACATTTTGGGCATGATATGGTATGTTGGGTACTGACTTTTGATGTGTGAACTTAAGTGATTATGCTTTATTCAATAAACTGTGGTTTTAAAAGCATAGTGTAGAATTTGAATTTCTTGAATTTCTACATATGATGTTCCCTGTCGCTTGCAAATGTTGCCATTTAGATAAACAACTTTCTTTAATGTTTATTGTCCTTCAACATTATACAGGCTCATTTCAAAGGGGTTACTCAGTTATGCCTTTCTCTACAGATAGTAGTTTCATATCTTTTATAAACTAAATCATTTATAAATATCTCTTGCTCAGGCAGATGCTTTGAACTGTTGAATACAGACATCTAAATAAGGAAAAGGTTTGTATTCCTGTTTTGCCCTTAATATGCCTTACTCACTTTACCTACATATGAAACTGAATTCTTTGCTGGAAGATCAGCAGAAAAGATCAGTGGAAAATTTATCAATTCTCAGAAAGCAAAGTTGTTTTTTTTTCCTTTCCAAGACTTTGTCCACCATTGAAGGAATGCAACCTCATGTGATCCTTTTCAGATGATCAGTTCAAAATTGTGCCCAGGAAGAGATTTCTCTAGTATTCCTTTGCCTACATGTTTTTAATCAATTTGATGAAACACAAATTTCTTTTTAGAATTTTTTCAACAAAAAGTGGAATTTCAGATAAGTCACCCTAAGGCAATTGTGGTTCTCCTGTTTTGAGTTTCCACAGAGTCTGTGAAAATCTCCTGTCTTTCATTGTGCAGTTCTCTCTTCAGAAGTCTGCCTGGTCTCCCCTAGTCCAACATTTTCATTGTCAAAATGTGACAGGAGTATCCTTGGGATGTAGTAAAAAAAAAAAAATCAATGTGCAATGCACATTAAAAAAAGGCTGAAGCCTTGGTCATACTTGTCATGGCTGCCATCTTGAATTTTTTAACCACAGCCTGTAGTCATCCCTGATCTTATCAGATCTCCAAGATAGTCATTTTAAATAATTCAATATGATGGTCATAACAGTGGGATTAATACCATGCTCACTTGGACATGCATGCAGTGTTGATGCGTATGCTCTTAACTCATTATTATAATCTTCATCATGACTTTTTTAATCTCCTTCCCATCGATCTCACTTTCTTCAAGGAAGACATTAGGAGACGAGTCCTTTTATATTCTCTGGTCACCATGATGTGGAAATTCTACCCAATTCCCCAATTCCTTTGGGGAATTCTTGCAGGATTTCTTGTCCATGTCATCAAGCCATGTTTCCCCACAATCTCACCGAAGCATTCTGAAAGGCTGTCTGCATTCAACACTAATTCAAAGTACTCAAGACTTTTTAAAATGTTTCCCCAAGATCCACACTCAACTTGAGCTAAAGAATACTTGGGCATAACACGTTGTGCAAACTCAAGCAATTATAAATTACGATCGAGCCTCCTGCTTTCCTTTACAGAATACTAACTTCCTCTAAAAATAACAATAAAAGTATTAAAATTAGACAGAACAGGGAGTTTGGTGGATACCAAGGGAGATGTTGGCTGGTGTACTGTTGCAACCATTTCCTGAGTTAAGATAGGTTTCCATGCCTTTCAAGTGTCCATGCCTTTTAAGTCCTGAGATAAGTCATGAGTTATGTCTTCCTGAATTATGTCTTACAAGTTATCACTTCCTAAGCTATGCCTTTAAAGTCTATATTTCCTGAGTTGAGATAAGCTATGCCTTTGAAGTTTCCATTTCCTGAGTTAGGATAAGGTACCCTTTTAAGTTTCATTTCCTGGCAAAACCCACCCTTTACAACCTCCTGCTGTGACGTAAGTGTACCAATAAAAGAAAAGCACGCAGATCCTTCTGCGCTCTCGCTTGCTGATTCAACCTGAAGAAACATGTTGTCCGTGTGTTTCCTATCTACCAAACGCGAGGTCCGTTGGCCCAGGCTGACGTACGTCACTGGTCCGTCCAGCAGAAGCTGGACCCCGGGATTTGAACTCCCACAACCACTGGTCCGTCCAGCAGGCGCTGGACCCCGGGATTCAAACTCCCACAACTGGTGACCCCGACGTGATTCACTATGACGTGATTCACTCCACGGCGTGTTCTCTGTCTAGGGAAGCGCTGCTCTGGCTCCTGTATTTACGCACCTGGCAAAGGCTTGATCAACGTAAGTAACGGGTCCTCACTTTCCAAGGTTCTGTCCAAGCATGTGGATGAACTTTCCTCTTTAGCCAGAAAGGCAAATTGTTTGCAAAAAGTTAACGGAACAACTGTCTATCCCCAGACCCTTCCTTTTAACCTGTGCCTACTACGGAAGACGTTCCAAAGCCGGCACAGCCAAAAAAAAACCCCTCTTCGCTCTATCCTTCTCTCTCTCCTCCAAAACAGAAACAGGCAACCCTGTATTCTGTTCTGCAGAGTTTTGCAACTGCACTCAATGCTTCCGTTTCATCAAACTACCAAACAATAAATTTTCAGAACAATTTAGAGACATAAATTAACTCAAACTGCACTTCTCTGCAATGCGTTTTGAACAATTGGAATGTTTTGAAACTCTTTTGTAATCTGTTAAGTTTGAACCCTGTCAGACAATGTCTGGTGGTGCTTTGTGTTGATGTGTGTGTTTTGTTTTATATATGTTTAACTCCTAGAACGTTACGTTTGGACTTGGAATGGTGAGAAAAATAGGAGATGGTTAAAGGGCCCTATAAAAACCACATGTTTGGTTGGAATCATCTCATGATTTTCTCGCTTCTTGCAGGACAAGCCATATGTCTAAATAAATGTTGTTTTAATGGTATTTGTGTATATATGTCTGTCTGTGTTGTTTTGTGTTATTTCCAAGACTTGGAAAAGGGTCAAAACCCTCTTTGATAACAACAAACAAAAAAGGCCTTAATTAAAAATAAAAAGTTTTGCTTGAAAAACATATGAAATGAAATATTTGTATATGGAATGGTGTAAGTAAACAGAATGGAAGTGAATGAGTTAATTTGCTGGTGTAAATGTGTGTGTTAGCCCTCACCCCTCCACCCATCCCACGCTGTGAAAGGAATAGTAAAACTGTAGTTTTTATTGTTGTAATATGGGAACGCAATGGTATGAGTTTGCATGTGCAAAGTTTTATGGAAGAGGTATAAAAGAATTTATACATGTGACTGCATGTGAATTTTTTTGGTGGTGAGATTTTTGCAAAGTTTCTTTTTCTTCCCCCCCTCCTGCCTCTTTCATTTCTCGCTGGCTGTATTGTTTTAAGAGCAAAGGAAGGGCAGATAGAGGAGGGGGGGCAGTTGTTCGTTTTAAATTTTTTTTTTCTTCCTTTGTTTAGAAGTTTGGGTTAAGGAAGGGGGGTGGATGTGAAATTTGATGCCCACTCTTGCAGTTTCAGCTTGCTATTTTTTTTACTCGAAAGAGGAGGCAGTAATTGTTGGGCAATTCTTTTGCAAATTTTTGAGTTTTAAATTGTTTAGTTAGACATATACATCCATCAACCAAAAGAAATGACTGAATTGTTTTGCTTAGATTTGTAAATGTTTTTTTTTTTATTTCATGAAAATTTGTTTCATCTGAATGGAATTTGATTAAATTGGAACCCCAAAAATACAATTTAATTGGCTTTTTGAAATACAAAATGATTCAAGTATCTATGGATTGCAAGTTGCCTTGGAAAAGATACAGTTACACTTTATCTTTATTTAGGGCATAAAATGTTGCAATTTTATTCTGTTCCAGTTTTTGTTATAAACAAGAAATCAGGCAAATGGCGTTTCCTCCATGATTTACGTGCAGTGAATGCTGTTTTATAACCTATGGGAGCATTGCAATGCGGCCTCCCAAACCCAAATTTAATTCCAAAAGATTTTGACTTAATGATAATTGACTTAAAGGATTGTTTTTTTTTTGTTTCATTCTTTTGCATCAACAGGATAAACATTTATTTGCTTTTACAGTGCCTGAGTTGAATAATTCTCAACCAACTCAGCGCTACCAATGGAAGGTTTTACCACAGGGCATGCTAAATAGCCCTACAATGTGTCAGTTTTTTGTTTTCCATGTTTTGCAACCATATCGGGACCTTCATCCCTCCTTTTTGGTTTACCATTACATGGATGATATTTTGGTCGCAGCACCAGGCCCAAAGGGTACTGTTTTTGCAACTTTGCCAACCCTCACAACAATTTTGCAAAAAGGAGGTTTGCACATTGCTCCTGACAAGGTCCAAACCTCCCTTCCTTTTCAATATTTGGGCCATAAATTATTGGCCTCCCATGCTGCACCACTTTTTCCCTTATTAAAATTACCACACCAACCAACTTTATTTTAATTACAGCAATATTTAGGTGCTATTAATTGGATTTGACCTTATATAGGTCTCACCACTTTTCAATTATCACCTCTTTTTTCAGCCTTACCCAAAGGCAAACATCCTGCAGATGTTATTCCACTGCAGGACAGTCATTTAAAAGTGATTCAATTGGTCAACCAAGCCCTACAAATTCAGTGGGTTGACCGAATGACCCCAAACATTCCCTTTTCTCTTTTATTGTGTAATACTATTTCTTTACCTACATGTGCTATTGTCCAAACTATTCCCTCCTTGCTGATTCTAGAATGGCTTCATCTCCCTCACACTCCTAGAAACACAATTAGCCAAAAACCTTTTCAATTTGCCTCTCTCATCTCTAAGGCTCGCCTTCGAGCAAAAGCCCTTGCAGGAATAGAACCTTCTGTCCTATATGTACCATGTTCTCTCACTACATGGGAAACCATCTATTCTAACTCTGAAGCCTTGCAGCTTGTTCTCACTGAGTGGCCTGGAAAGATATCCTGCCACCCTCCTGCTGATCCTCGCATTCAGCTCCTACAAAATATCCATGTTTCATGGGATACCCAATTACAACGCTTTCCCATCCCACATGCTGTCACACTCTTTGCAGATGGCAGTAAACAATTTGGTGCTTGTGCCTGGTATATTCATGACCAATGGCACACAAAAATAACGCCACCCCAACGGTCTGCTCAGCGTGCGGAACTAGCCGCTGCCATTCTAGCTTTTCAAACATTTTCCACTCAACCTATAAATCTCATTCTTGACAGTCTCTATGTCACTCAAATTGTCACCACTATTTTTCAATCATACCTTTCTCCATCCCTGGACCCTGATTTAACTTCTTTATTTTCCACCCTACAAACTGTAATATCCAACAGGAAACATCTTTATTTTGTCACACACATAAGAAGCCACCAACCTTTTCCTGGCTTCTTGCAAAAGGGAAATGATATTGCAGACGCTGCGGCCTCTGCTACCTGCCTCATGTCTCTTTCTCCTGTCTCCCCTTGGGACAGTCATGCTTACTTTCATCAAAATAAAAAAGCACTAATGAAACAATTTGGAATCACTATGGCTGAAGCTACAGCCATAATTCAACAATGCCCAACCTGTAGCCTACAGTCTAAAGGTATCCCACAGGGCATTAACCCTAGAGGCACTGAAGCCTGTGATACCTGGCAAATGGATGTAATTCAATATCCTCCATTTGCCTCGTGGAAATATCTACATGTTACAGTAGATACGTTCTCCGGATTTATTTTGGCAACCCCACAAAAAGGGGAAGCTGCAAAACAAGTGATTAATCACTGTATTCGTACCTTTACAGTGCTGGGATGTCCAAAAATATTAAAAACAGACAATGGCCCAGTTTATGTCAGCTCACAATTTTCACAGTTTTGTCATCACTGGTCCATTGTCCACAAATTTGGAATTCCTTTCAATAGCCAAGGGCAGGCTATTGTTGAGCGAGCAAATCAAACTTTAAAAAATGCATTAGATCGTTATATGGGGTCCAAGGGCTTATGCCCCCCAAACCTCCCGGCACTGCAAAACGTGTTAAATGTTTGTCTGTATACTCTCAATTTTCTAAATCTCACTGGCACTCCTTCTTTGTCTGCTGCGTCTCGACACTTTACTAAACCTGTTGTCCCAACTTCAAGACCACTTGTATACTACAGGCAGCTCCCGGATCCAACTTGGAAAGGTCCAGCCGAACTCATCACCTGGGGAAGAGGCTACGCTGCAGTTCAACTACCTGACAGAGTTTTGTGGGTCCCTGCTCGTTGTGTTCGCCCATATTTCATCACTCCACACAACCCACCAACTCCATCGGATGTGCCATCATTGCCTTTGTGAGTGCGGATGTACATGCTGTTATTGGTGTAACAACTGCATATTACACCACCCATATTGTCCAGGGGTCCAACACTTTTGCATCAATCATGTGGACCCTGCTTTTGATGACACTCTTGACAAGTTCCTTCCCCATGATGTCCACACTGCACCTTCCCATGATGACAAAGCACCTGAAAATTCCTCTAAATTTTCATAAAGGCCTATATTGTGGTCCTGTTTTCTCTTTTCTTGATCTCAATACTACTGCCCTTTTTCATTGTTATGACCGAGGTCAATCCTTTTGTCCCTTTGTGTTTTCTCAGTATCCTAATCGTGGCATTCCTCTTCCACCATCTCCCTCTATTTCCCTCACCTATGCTCATTACCCTTGTCACATGACTTTTGCTATTCTTGTGACCCCTGAGACTACGGGGCGCTATTATGTGTCTGGATTTTCATCCTATGGTACTTATACTACACATTCTTTTGAACTCGCATCAGTGGCGAGCTATGCAAAACTTCCTTTGTCTCGTTTACTTGCCTACAACTTTGTTCCTCATCCCCGCTCCTTCCTAGACCTGACCGCCCGTATTTTTACCTCACCTCACTTACAACACTTTCATTCCACAAAGCAACCTCGCTCACACCAACGCATCATTCATTCTCGACGACGGCGATCTCCTGATCCTAATCCTCATCGACCCCTCAACTACACATGGACTGTTCGTGACTTTGAAAATCAGGTATTATTCCAAATCTCCAAATACACAATATGGCCCTGGTTCCCTATCTTACATTTTGACTTTGCTGAAATGGGTACCGGGGTCAACAAATTTGCTTCAAAATTTCTCCAAACTAACAAATGGGACAAACAAGGTTCATGCACACCTTCTCCACTAGAAGCAACATGGTGGGACCTGTATTTTTGTCCCGAACCAAAGACACCTGAGGAAAAATATCAATGTGGCACTTTTTTGGATAAATATTGTGCCTCATGGTCTTGTGTTTCTACGGGCGCTATATCCTGGACTGCCCCTCGCTCAAATGATTATATCGCCATTACCCGTAGTAATGGCAAACCCCCTTCTTTTTCCTGCCCTTTTAATTTGCATTGTTGTGGTGAGCGGAAAAATCCAATGAACGTTACATTCACACCCCAAGGAAAGACTTTGACTGCAGAGCAATGGGCTGTCGGATATTCTTGGGGTGGAAGAGAATGGAGCGATTCTGGAAACGACGGCGGAGTTTTTTCCATTCGTCTCACAATCCAGTCACCACATTCCCCTCCTATAGGTCCTAACAAAAGCATTCAACCTGTTTTTTTACAGTCCGTTGTACATAATATGCCTAATCCCTTGATTAACCTTGTCAATGCTTCTTCCTTTTTGCTAAAAAGTGCTGTTAATTCTTCATCACAAACCGACCACTGTTGGCTCTGTTTATCAGCCACTCCACCCTTTTATGACGCTGTTGGCTCCATCGAACCTATTAAGAATGCTACTAAAGATGACTCTTGCAGATGGAACTCAACATCCATCACTATTACTTCTATTATGGGACATGGTTGTTGCTTGGGAAACATTCCTGCAAATTATTCTCAATATTGTGCTAATATCACCACTGGCAAATACCAATGTGATGTTTGGCTCACCCAGAAAAGATCGGGCAGTGTAAATACGGCAGGTTATAACTCTCTTTTTACCTTGAGTAATGGTAATATTTCTGCCAGCTTAAAGGGCCAATTCTTCATCCCCGGCAACAACTCCATCTGGGCTTGCTCTACAGGTGCCACAGCCTGTGTATCAGGGGATGTCCTTATACAACAAAAAGCCTTTTGTATTCAGGTACGCTTAGTCCCTAGAATCACTTATTATTCCCCCTCTGATTTTGTTTCCCTTATGGAACCACCGGAATACCACCTACGTGTAAAACGTGAATTTGTTACAGCCCTAACCCTTTCAGTTCTTTTAGGATTAGGTGTTGCAGGAGCAGCTACTGGAGCTGCAGCTTTGGTTGTTAATCAACAACAAATACAAAAACTTAGTCTAGAAATAGATAATGATCTTTCCCGCATTGAGACTTCAATTTCTGCCCTTCAAACTTCTTTGTCGTCTCTTGCTGAAGTAGTTTTGCAGAATAGGCGTGCCCTCGACCTTTTATTTTTAAAGGAAGGTGGAACGTGTGTAGCCTTAAAAGAAGAATGTTGTTTTTATTCTGATCAATCTGGCATTGTGCGTGATTCTATGAATGAGTTACGCAAACGATTAAAAGACAGGGAACAGGAAAGGTTCTCCCAACAATCCTGGTATCAAAGCATGTTTAATTTCTCTCCCTGGATTACTACACTGCTTTCTGCTATTTTAGGACCTTGTATAATTTTGCTTATATTATGTATGATTGGCCCATGTGTTTTTTCACGCCTTTTGCAATTTCTCAAGGATCGTTTGAATGGTTTGGATTCTAATCTTTCTAAGATTAATGTTATGCTTGCCTCAAACAATATATATGAACCCTTGAAACCCAAATTCCACCCCTCTGAAAAGGTTGCCCTACTGACGCTATCTGACACGGACTCCAACTGTTCCGATACTGAATCAGACTTAGCCATGGAGGCTCTTGCCCCCAAGCAAGAATCTCGTATTCTTATGGAGTTGCCCTTTTCTGTTTCGGAGGATGCAGATTATGGCCACAAGTAGGATAGAGATTGAACTTTAAAAAATAAAAACAGTGGAGATGTTGCAACCATTTCCTGAGTTAAGATAGGTTTCCATGCCTTTCAAGTGTCCATGCCTTTTAAGTCCTGAGATAAGTCATGAGTTATGTCTTCCTGAATTATGTCTTACAAGTTATCACTTCCTAAGCTATGCCTTTAAAGTCTATATTTCCTGAGTTGAGATAAGCTATGCCTTATTAAGTTTCCATTTCCTGAGTTAAGTTAAGGTATGCCTTTTAAGTTACATTTCCTGGCAAAACCCACCCTTTACAACCTCCTGCTGTGACGTAAGTGTACCAATAAAAGAAAAGCACGCAGATCCTTCTGCGCTCTCGCTTGCTGATTCAACCTGAAGAAACATGTTGTCCGTGTGTTTCCTATCTACCAAACGCGAGGTCCGTTGGCCCAGGCTGACGTACGTCACTGGTCCGTCCAGCAGAAGCTGGACCCCGGGATTTGAACTCCCACAACCACTGGTCCGTCCAGCAGGCGCTGGACCCCGGGATTCAAACTCCCACAGTGTACTACTGATGCTGGATGTTATGCTGAGAACTTAAGGTTCTAACCCAGTTATAACCCAGTTATAACCCAGTTATAATTTCCCACTTAAACAGAAATTTTATTTTTAATTATTTTATTTATCAAATTAATTTACTGCCCATTTCATAGTGAATGGGACTCTGAGCAAGATAAAACAAACATTCAGTGATTATAAATATAAAATGGATTAAAAATTACAAAATTTAAAACAAACTCAAAAACATGGGTTTGGAGGGGAGAGGTGAGGTGCCTTCTCTGTTAGTGTATCAATCACCCCCAGCCAGCAGCTTATCCTTCAGGACCTGATGACAGCTGGTATAGTCAGGTTTTAAGGCATTTCCTGAAGGCTAAAAGAGAAAGAGTAGATCTTACCTCTGTGGGAAGAATCTAGAGAAAAGAAATATTTTTGGGAATATTAAAAAGGCAGAATATATTTCCCCAAAGGAATAATGGAGAAGATCTTTAAAAAGGCAGAAACTTCTCCATACACACCCCCAGTCAGACAACTCAGCAGAAACCAGTTTTTAGAAATGCAAATGTAATAATCCATTCAGGAAGGTTGGAGCCTTCCAGCTAGAAGCTGAAGAGATCAGGAAGACAAAAACCCATAATAGGATTAACTCACCACCATCAGGATACCCAAAGGCACACTCAAACTCAGGTCAAAGTTCATGACACAGGAACAACTCCAAACAAAACCCCAAGAAGGTATAAAAACCCACTCCCTGCTACATGTGCTCTCTCTTTTCTTCCAGAGCCATCTTTCTGTCTGGCTCTCCTCTTCAATAAACTACAACCTTCTTTCTAAAGCAGTTGCCATGTTGTTTATTCCCGGCTTGGACTGGACCCTGATGAAGATTTTTCCTTCAACATCTCCTTTGGCATGATGTTCCAAAGGGCAGGAGTCATGGCAGAAAAGGCTCTTTTCCTGGATCCCATCAGCCAAAATTCCTTGGCTGATGGGATTTGCAATAGGTCCTTCTTCCAGCACCAGTGGAGCAGGCCAATCCCATTGGGGAAAGACAGTTCCGCAGATATCCTGGATCCATATTTTGCAAATCATCATTTCATATTTGAAAAAATACAAGAAAATGGTGGCTTGTTAAGAAATGAGACTAGAAGCTTAACATTTCTTTCCTGTACCTGGGAAAGGAGGAAGGAGAAAATTGAAATCTTGATCTGACAGTTGGAGGTTCTCATAATGCTAATTTGGAGCAGCTCTATATCAGAATACAGATAGCATTATTCAGAATGATTTAACTGACAGCCCTTTGGGGCTTGGCAATGATATAACAACACACTTCACATCTGCATAATGTTTAAAACCCAATTATCTAAACACAAAACAACGCTCCTTTCTGTTCTTGAAAAAAAAAGAAGAAGTCAACAGCAAGTCCGTGATGTGCCTACGTTTTGTGGCTTGTGTGCAAATCAAAGTAAGACGATCTGTGAGTCCTAGCAAACAGATGTTGCCTGCAATAGCATAGTTTCCCAGTCAGTTGTGCATCTTGCATCCAGGAAGAGTGCTCAACTTCCAACAGCTCCCTAGGCGCACTTTTTTTTTTTTTCCAAATGCTGTTAAGCATGGCCCTCTTGAGTTGACATTGAGTGGAAATATCAGCAAACAGTAGGAGATGCAGTGTCATTAAGTTCTAAATGTAGGACTCCTGAACTGGATTTTTTTTTTTTTAAAGAGAACCCAAATAAAGCTATTATCAACTTGCTGCTTGGCATTTCGTGTGAATTAATGAGCAGCTTGGAAAAGTTGATGGCCCAGAGCATAGCCAAGGGCCATTAACCTCAGAAACCATTAATCCCCAGGAAGTGCCCTGTGACAAACAAAGTGAGCATGGCTAGTATGGAGACTTTTGAACAAATGTCATGTGCTAAATTTGTGGGGGGGGGCTATGTTTGTGCGCTTAGAGCTATTTATTGAGTAGACCTTTTTATAGTCTATCACCATCTGCAGGATGTATAGCCTAAGGGTACTACACAAGAGACAAGGAGTCTGCCCAGCAAAGTCACAAATCCAAAGCCAGTCTGTTAAGAGGCAACATCAGGGCTCTGAGAATCAACCCTTGTGCCAAACTGCTGGATAGAAATATATTTGGTCTACATAGAAAGATGATGCAGAGAGCTGGGCTTCCAAAAGACAGATGAGAGCTTAGGAGAATGGATTGAATTTAAAAACAGAGTTATTCCCGGTCCGCTTGAATTGTCTTATCACATAGTGCAGATAGTCCTTGACTTGAGACTACAATGGAGCCCAGCATGGCTAAGCAAAACAGTTGTTGAGTGAATTTTGCCCCATTTTATGACCTTTCTTGTCACCATTGTTAGCTGAATCACTGCAGTTGTTAAGTGAGTAACACAACTGTTAAGTGAATCTGGCTTTCCCATTGATTTTTGCTTGTCAGAAGGTCGCAAAAGGTGATCACATGAGCCAGGGACATTGTACCCATCATAAATATGAGTCAAGTGTCTGAATTTTGATCATGTGACCATGGGGATGCTGCAACGGTCCTAAGTGTTAAAAATGGTCATAAGTCACTTTTTCCCCCAGTGCTGTTGTAACTTTGAATGGTCACTAAATGAACTGTTGTAAGTCAAGGATTCCCTGACTAGGGTGCTGACTCACTTTAGAGAAACAAGGTGTTTGGATGATTCTACCATTGCTTGGAGCCTATTGTCTTCTCCATGAATGTAAAAATGATTTAACAAAAATGTTAGTGATGACTTGCTCTTTCTATGGGGATGTGGGTCTTTGGCTTCCCTGATGACTCTCTGGAGCTATACTGTATTCCCCCCCCTCCAAAATCAAGGTTCACAAAAGCTGTTTTTTCATATTATATGGAAATGGATCAATGTAATAAACTACAGAGGAAGGTTAAGGCCACACTTTCAAAATTACACTTTACAAGTCACCAAATTACCCTAAACAAATCTCTCTCTCTCTCTCTCTCTCTCTCTCTCTCTCTCTCTCTCTCTCTCACGCACACACACACACAAACACAAAGTTTGTTTTGTATTCTTGTAGAGAGATACTGAAGTACTCTGTTGTAACCAGTGCTTTTTTTGTAAAAAAAAAAGGTGCCGGAACTCACACATCTCATACAACCCACTTTGCCTACCCTACAAGGTTCCATCCAAAAAAGGTGCCGGAACTCCGTTCTGAGCGTTCTATGAGAAAAAAAGCCCTGGTTGTAACAATTTCTCCTCAGGCTTGTAAAAAAATCATTCCACCAAGAACTGTAAGCTCAGAATTCATAGTTGTTTTCAAGGAAGATATTCTAGTGGTATGACTGAGGGCAGGGAAAACACATCAAAAGCTATTTATGAGAGCTCATCTGAGAGGGTTGTAGGTACCATAAATGCAGTGAGTTACACCGAGAAATTAATTGTAGAGAAATCCTTATTCCCACAAGTGTAGTTCTCTTCATGGAATAAGGGTGACCTAAATAACTGGGCTACTGTAAAGAAGAATAAACAAGAAACTTGCAAAAAAACAAACAAACCCCACCCTTATATCAAATGAACAGAAGCATTGTTGGGGAGAGAATATATGAGAGTTCAGCTAAGGGGCTCGTTCGATTTTCCAAAAGTTGGGGTTCTGAAAGTGCTTGAAGGAAAATCAATTTACATATTTAAAAAAAAATGCAAAATGCACTTTTGCAAATGCTAATTGGATATTAAATAAATCTGATATTTACGAATTTGAACATTTCACTTTGTTCTAGCTGCAAATACATTTTTTATCAATTTGTAGCATGTCACATGAAGACCCAGTTTAAGCAAAACTTAAACATAACTGAGTGAAAAGTGAAAGAAACTGAATTTAATTAAGACTTTTGTTTTCCTCCTTGTTGCTTCAGGAATGCCATGTGATAATATCGAAACCACTTTGTCTTCATCAGCTTCTCTTTTAGTTTTTCTTAGATTATTAATTTTTTTTTTAGTCATTGGGATCTTCTCTGATGACTTTTGCCATTGCATTATGCATGCAGATTTTTACAACAATAATAGTTTTCTTATTAGTGCTTCCACTGGGCAGGCTGGTTTTAAGTCATTTAGTATTAATTACTTTGCTCTTTTTGTCGTCCAAAGCATTCTCAAACTTTTCAGCACCACAACTCAAACACATCAGCCTTCATTGTGTTAATTCAGCTTTCACAATGATACATTACAATTACGAAAATCAAGGCTTTGAGATACATTTGTTGTCACTGTGATGTCTCTGGACTTTGAAATTTTATCTAGATCTATCATAGTCTTTCTCCCAAATACCAGGCACGTATTTATTTCATGTCTATGCTTCCCATCTTTGTGAACTTTTAATCCTACAAGTTACAACTTCAACTTCTGTGCCAATCTGCATTGGGTTAGTATTGCCTAATGAAGTCATATTAGGGGCAGGATAATTGGGATATGCAAGCTTCTTCATCACTAAAGTGTAATTAAATATAAATGGAAAATTCTGCCATAGGCTTCCTAGGCTATCACATATCTATGGAAAGTCATTTGCATACATTATTCATAAACAACATGATGCTCCAGACCACTGGCCAAAAGCTTCTGGAATGAAGCAAACAGAGGAATGACGACTGGGTTTTTTTTAACCATTTTGTTCCAAAAATGTGCATAAAGTACATATAAAGTCAGGATACTTTTGCTCGGTATGGAACAATTTAATGATTTCTGCATTAAAGAAAGAACTGAAGAGAATAATTGTTCCATGTATCCACCCCACCACAATCTCTCAATGAGCTTTTTAATAGTGTTTGTATACTATATCCACCCTATTGCAAAAAGTCTTCCCTTTCTAACACTGTAGTTCTAGCAATTAGCTGAATGATTATGTTAGCATCTGCAAGTCACTGCCAATGGATTGGGTTTTTAAAGCTGCTTTCAAAGAATGAGCTTTACTCCTGCTGTTCCACTGACCAATTTGCATCTGGCAATCAGCTTCCTCCACCCACTTATTGCTTTAAATCCTGCTTGTATATATGTTTAATGGCCTTTGCTTGGCATCCATAATTTTTTTTTTCTTTTTTGGTGGGGATTATTTGTAATATACTTTACGGATTTTGGATTTCTGAACTGAAAACTCTCTCTCTCTCTCTCTCTCTCCCTCCCTCCCTCCCTTTCACCCCCTCTGTTTCCCTCTCTCCCTCTCTCACCCTCTCCCTCTTTCTCTCTCTGCCTCCAGGCACATCTCAGATACTCATAAATATATTTTGCAAACAATAATAAGAAACGTCTAATATCTCCATAACTGCTATCTCAATCCAAACACAGCCCCCCAAGATGGTGTCCAAATGGGTTTTTTTCCTTGAAAATGTTTCACTTCTCATCCAAAAAGTTTCTTCACAATATCTGCTTATCCCAGATCCTTGGGAAAGACTCAATAGATGGATAAAAATTCCACTCCAGTCTAAATATCTGATTATCTCTGCAACCAACCATAATAATAATAATAATAATAATAATAATAATAATAATAATAATAATAATAATAATAATAATAATAATAATAATAATAATAATAATAATAATAATAATAATAATAATTATTATTATTATTATTATTATTATTATTATTATTATTATTATTATTATTATTATTATTATTATTATTATTATTATTATTATTATTATTCTGACATGCAGGGAGAATATTCTTTCTAAGATACGATGCTCAATATGTACATAGAACATCACGAGGGAATATAATTGTTGGGCCACCAGGAGAAAACACAACCTTAGTCAATCTTTCACGGGACTATTCAAGAGGTAAGGGATAATGCACATAAGATGCCAAAGAGTTTATTCGAAAAGAAAAGAAAGGGGGAAAGGACAGTCTTAATTTTATTTGCTGAACTTTAACTACCTCCTGCTAAAACCTGACTCAACATAATAAAGAATCATAATTACATTATTGACATGTTTTTTCCATTTTATCATTAATAATTGAAATCAATTAAAACAAACTGACTATATCCAATTGTCAGATTGATGATGGCCATGAAAACTCTACAATGTGACGATATGATTATTCGTCCATTTCTTCTACCGTTGAAAGAGTATGCAAGGCTAATTCCCAATTTCTCCAATCACTCTGCAATCTTTTTGTTTGCTCTTTTATCTCCAGAAAAACCCTGTTTTGAGTTAGATTTGGAGGATGGCAAATGGAGACAAAATTTCTTCTAATAGCAGCATCTATTTTGATAGTGAAGAGAGAGAGAGAGATGGATCTTGTCAGAAAACCTCTTTTTGCCTCATTTAGCTTTAATGTGGCTAAGTAAAAAGGATTAAAAGTAGCAGCTTTATATGAACTGAGTACACCTCTGTTTTACTTTACCCCCCTCAACTTTTAAACATGGTCATTGTTACCAGCTTTACCCCCACACACACTTATTTTAACCCACCCATCCCCAAAGATTTACCTTATGAGATGCAGACAGCCTATTGACTCATTTGAAAGGCTACAAAGAGTCTATCAGCTTTTTGTAGCCTTTCCAACGGTCAATTTGCTGTCTGCATCTCATAAGGCAAATCTTTGGGGAGCTGTAAGAAACTTTATTTTCTGCTTCCAGTTGAGTGGAAGGGGAAAAAAAAACCCTGTGCTTATACCATTAATGAAATAGGTTGGTAACTCTCCGGAGATGCTACTGGACTGAAAAGTTATCTAATTGAGACGCTGTCCAACCAACCAAGCAGATGACCATAAATGAAACCAAGATAGCGAATTAAGTAGTATTATCACATAAACCAAATCGTGTGGGATGCACATGTGTGTGATTCAGCTCCTAAACCAAGTCAAGCAATATAGTTACTGAAAGCTAAATGAAGACTTTTTGATTCTCAAAATTATTTATGGGATGTACACTGTAATGCACCTATGCAAGCTTATTTGGAGATGTAGATGTACCGTTTTATACTGGGACCTCAGGCAATATCATGCTTAAAATTTCTTTTTTTTTTTTTTACGTTGGTCTCTGGAGCCTAATTTTAAACAAGCTTATGGTAAATCAATAGTGCAATTTCTTGCCAATTTGTGGTAGGAAACACATAAAAACCAAAATCTAAGTCGTATGTGAGACTCAGCACATTTTTTTGTACATCGTGTCTTCTTGCATATCCACAGTTCTTATGATACAGTATAACAAAATGTTTCAAGGGCCTGGAAGACAGCATTTATTTTTATTTTATTTTTAGAATAGTAAAACCCAATATCTTTGCTACCTCTTGCTGAAGACTTTGGTGTATTCTTGAAAAAGGTTGCTTTTCAGAGTGTGATGGGTGGCATATAAGTTTAATAAATAAATAAAGTTTCCAATATGCTTGTAGTTGCTTATTATACATTTTATTATCCCCTGAAATTAACCCTTATTATATTTCCTAGTGGCTGAAAAAAAAATAATTAAAATAGATGACACTTTAAAAAAAAACACCTACTAATGATTAACAATGAGATCAATGAGAAGAAACTGTGACCTTAACAAATACTTTTCTTGAAGTTGCAGCTTCTTTTCATTGAGCTAATGCATGTTCACAGTCTATATTTTTCACTGGTATCGCTAAACCTCTTTCTTTAAGGTTATTCTTTTATCACCATGTATTAGGAGCATTTAGAACTTGGTATTTTGACCCACAGCAATGCTGTGCTTCTTCCAGGTAGCTCATTCACCGCCCAAAAGCAATTCTAATGACTTGGACATTGTAGCACATATGCATAACCGACCCTGAGTGCATGTTAGCAGGCTCATTCCTTACTGTGGAACCAACCATAGCAGAGTTGTTTTCTTTGATCACATGGAAAAGGCTGAATATATTGGAAATTAGCTGAATCTGATAAAGTTCGTGTAGGTCTGTTTGGATCTAGCAGCAAAAGTCTCCTGCCAGGGAAATTTTATTCCACCCAATTGTTATATCAAACTGATGTTCTTTCCTGCCCCCTAGATCAGAGGTCCCCAACCTTTTCGGCACCAGGGACCGGTTCCATGGAGAAAGGTTTTTCCACGGACCGGAGAGTGCATGGTTTTGTGTGGTGCCTACATCCCATGGATGGGGCTTTGTTTGTGTGGCCCGGTACCGGTCCCCCTGCCCTAGATGGATCATCTTTCAGATTATTCTTTAGCATTTTTCTTTTAAGAGGAAGGGATTCAGATCTGAATGCTCAAATGTATGGAATTTGTTCATGTGCCTTTGGCATAAAAGCCACAAAATGCATATTTTAATAACAAATAAAAATGCATAGAAAAGTTAGACTAGTTATGACTTTAGCTAAAGCTACATTATTGTCAAAGTCCATTGGCGGCTCTTCTGTGTGATCTTTCGTAAAAGATTCAATGGATGTTGCTTCAAACAGGGTATTTTATGGCTATGCGTCATGCTCATACAATATTCCCCAAATGGAATGGACATTGCTGATCTTATATATTGTTGATACCCTATTGATTTTTAATTTTGTATTTGTGTCAGAAGCACCTACAAATTATAGTTATATATCGTTCAACACTGAGTGAATAAAATAGGTATAAAATGGGTCACAGAAATATAGCATGTGTAAAAATATATAGAATAAATAGGATTAAAACTAGCTTGACATTTTACCAATATTGGGCCATGTCGACAGCATTTGTGGCAAACCATCCTGCTCCATTTTGGATGCTGAATGGAACACAGTGTGCAACATAACCACCGACTACTAAGCTATGCATGCAACTATAATTATTGTAAATATGTATGTAACTGAACAATACAAACAGTATAGCCTCATATTAATCTCCAAAGCCTGCCTCAAATCACTTATTAATGAAGCAATTGCTTTGGTCTGAGTTTATAGTCTGGATTAAAGCCATCAAGAAAGAGTTCTGTGTATTAACTACCACAGCTGCATCAGTCTTAGTCATTGGAAAGGTTCTCAGAGCAATTACCAAATATTTTAACTATTTTATGGTTTTATATTTGTACCTCTAAGCCACCCAAAGGATATGAGAATGGGCAGCTATAATCAATTTAAAATAATAATACAAATAATCTACTTTGCCTTTGCCAGAGTTTTGGAGTTGAATGTAGTAAACATTCAAAGGAAACTATCAAGTTGAGAAAGTTTTCAAAAATGAGTGGGTTAAGTTCTTAGGGAACTTTCAGATCCAAATAAGCATATTGTTCATAACATGCCAGATATAACAGTTATCAAAAAGAAAGAAAGTCTGGTTCATTGATGTTGCTATTTTGGGTGATATTAGGATTGAGTAAAAACAATTGGAAAAAAAAATGAAATATCAGGATTTGCTGATTAAAGTTGAACACTTATAGAAAAAGAAATCCATTATACCTATCATGATTAGAGCCTCCTGGAATGATACCAAAAAGACTTCCTCAATATCTGGAAATATTGAATTTATCAGACCTGAAGATCCTAATTTTACGAAAAGACCTGCTTTGAACTGCCCATAATCTTAGACACTACCTTAATAATTCTTAGGTTCTAAATAAATTATTAAGTTTCCACCAGTCTTAGACTGTGAATCTAACTGTAGATTACCCACACATCATAATCTATAACGAGTAAGTAATTTTTCCTCTCTTCTTTCGACAACTCAATGAAATCTATTTGAATATTATCCCCATAACCAGGAACCACATGGTAAGGCTTGATGCGGGACACAAAGACCCTTAGAATGTTACCACAATTGGTTACCACACTCTTAGTACTTGTTGGAATGACAAAACCAGGTCAGTATTGAAGGAAACTACACTTTAAAGTGTCCTTACTTTCGCAATGATGGAAATGTAGACATTGCAATATTGCCTTAATTTCTCTGTTTGTTTTTTGTTATTTTAATTCTCACATGTATATCCCTCAATACATTCTTTGTAAACATAGTTCATTTAAATTTTATATATTATTATGATAATGCTTTACATACTTTTACTTTGTTGCAATTTTAGAAGTTATCATATTTAATATAATTTTAGTTGTTTACATTTTAATTTAATATAGGCTATACCCTGATCAATTGATCTAAGATTCCCATGGACATTTATTTTCTTCTGGTCTCTGTTTTCAGCAGCCCTGTTACCATCGCTATTAAAGATGCCTTGAGACCCTGCTAGAAACACTTATCCAATGTCTCTACTTACCTGTCCAACTCTAATTTTCATTGATTAATCACTTCCTGTTATGATGCGTAACTGAATCAATCTTCATCTGCCAAACCAGCCTGCACAAAACCAGCACATAAATTCATTTTAAAGCTTGAAACAGACGAAAAACAACAAATGACTACAATGACACAATTAAAAATGGGCTCAGTTTAGAGCATTTCATTTGATGATTATAGACATAAACTTGTCTGAGGATGATAAATATAAATCTGCAGGAATACCATCATATCCCCAAATAAGCCAGAATACTAAAATAAATGAGAAAGTTTAGAGAATTAGGGGTGGAGGGGCCACTTAATGATTGTCATTAAACTAAAGATTAGCTAATGTAGTATTGATATCTCACTAATAGAAATCAAATTAAATTCTAGTGTGCAAGTGTCTTTGATTAATTAATGTTTTTAGTGACAGTTGCTTTAACATAAATTTTCTTTAATGCTACAGAATAGCAGTAACTGTGAGAGGGACCTTGCTCAATAGCAGTAACTGTGAGAGGGACCTTGGAGTCCTAGTGGACAATCACTTAAATATGAGCCAGCAGTGTGCTGCAGCTGCCAAAAAGGCCAACACAGTGCTAGGCTGCATTAACAGAGGGATAGAATCAAGATCACATGAAGTATTAATACCACTTTACAATGCCTTGGTAAGGCCACACTTGGAATACTGCATCCAGTTTTGGTCACCACGATGTAAAAAAGACGTTGAGACTCTGGAAAGAGTGCAGAGAAGAGCAAGAAAGATGATTAGGGGACTGGAGGCTAAAGCATATGAGGAACGGTTGCTGGAATTGGGTATGTCTAGTTTAATGAAGAGAAGGACGAGGGGGGACATGATAGCAGTGTTCCAATATCTCAGGGGCTGCCCCAAAAAATAGGGAGTCAAGCTATTTTCCAAAGCGCCTGAAGGCAGGACAAGAAGCAACGGATGGAAACTAATCAAGGAGAGAAGCAACCTAGAACTAAGGAGAAACTTCCTGACAGTTAGAACAATTAACAGTGGAACAACCTGCCTCCAGAACGCGGTGAATGCCTCAACACTGGAAGTTTTAAGAGAGACGGACAGCCATTTGTCTGAAATGGTATTAGGGTTCTGCCTGAGCAGGGGGTGGGACTAGATGACCTCCAAGATCCGTTCCAAACTTTATTATTTATTATTATTAGTATTATTATTATTATTATTATTATTATTATTATTATTATTATTATTATTATTATTATTATTATTATTATTATTATTATTATTATTATTATTATTATTATTATTATTATTATTATTATAGAATGCAACCATTTATCAGTACAATGGCTCTACCATTCCTTTTAGCAGATTAAGCAGTATCTAAACACAAGGTAGCCAAGCTTACATGCAATTCCAAATGCAGGCAGAGCTTTCTCTTTCTCAGGAAACCAACAAATTATTCCTAATAATACACATTTACATGTGTATCGCGTTAGAAATCAGCTTCTTCCCCCATCCACAAATTCACAAAATGTAAAATAGATGCTTCTTAATAATATTCTTCAACTCTCTTTTAAAGCACAAATTGCTCTGTAGCTTTGGCCATTAGTGGCTAAATTGGAACATATTTGCAAATGGGAAATGTCTGTCCTAATCTCCTGAAAGGAACATTCCTGTACTTTCAAATCTGACATTGACATTCCTGGAGCCAATTCTATTTAGAATATTCACGTACTGTACTTTACAGTCACAAAGCAGTTAACAAAGCAGTACTGCAGCAGAATATAGAATTATTTCTATAATTTAGAAACCAGCATTGAGGAATGAATAGAGGGAGGGAGGGAGGGAGGGTTGCCCATAAGTGGTACACAACAAAAAAATCTCTGTACAGAAGAGTTACAGTTGCCAAAAAAATCCAACACAGTCCTAGTCTGCATTAACAGAGGGATAGAATCAAGATCAGGTGAAGAGTTAGTACTATTTTATAATGCCTTGGTAAGAGCACACTTGAAATATTGCATCCAATTTTGGTTGCCACAATATAAAAAAGATATCGAGACTCTAGAAAGAGTGCAGAGAAGAGCAACAAAATGATTAAGGCACTGGAGGATAAAAAAAAAAAAGAATGGCTGCAGGAATTGGGCATGGCTAGTGAAAAGAAGGACTAGGGGCGACATGATAGGAGTGTTCCAATATCTCAGGGGTTGCCACAAAGAAGAGGGGTCAATGTATTCTCCAAAGCATCTGAAGGCAGGACAAGAAGCAATGGGTGGAAACCCATCAGAGAGAGAACCAAACTAGAACTAAGGAGAAATTTCCTGACAGCTAGAACAATTAATCAGTGGAAAGACTTGCCTTCAGATGTTGTGGGTGCTCCAACACTCGAGGTTTTAAGAAGAGATTGGACAAGCATTTGTTCGATATGGTGTAGGGTTTCCTGCTTGAGCAGGGGCTGGACTAGAAGACCTCCAAGGTCCCTTCCAATTCTTTTATTCTGTTAAAATCTGTGGTGCTTTTGCAGCCATCACTTCCAATCTAGTTCCCTGCAGATATTTTCAGTTTCAATTTTCAATGATGTTGGATTTCTGGACTATTTCTTTGCATGAGGACCTGCAGTGGAGGGATTCAGCCGGTTCGCAGCAGTTTGGCAGAACCCGATACTTAATTTTCTGTTGAGTTCAGTGAACCGGTTATGATAAATCTGCACAAGCCTCCCCTGCTGCCTCCCTCTGCCAGCCCTGGTATCCCTCCACCAGCCCTCCATCACTGCCACCACTCTTTCTTGCACATGCTTTCTTGCTACCCTGCATCGGCCGGCATCTCCCTTCTCTGTTCTGAAAATGGCAGCCCCGTTTTCTGCTGCTTTCCTCCTGGCAGAAGGAAGGAGGAAAGGAAGGACACTTCGTATGGAAGGATGCTAAGCTCCGGGAAAACTACTCCAGCTGGAGCTGGGCGAGGAAGGTCAGGTTCCCCTTCCCCGATGGTTCTGCAAAGCCCTTAAGATGTGGATCTGTTTCCCCCGGGTTTGGCCTTGGCACCTGCTTCGGACGGCAAACAGAAGAGCTTTGCTCTTTTTCTCCAGGAGGCCCTTTGAAATTGTCCTCCCCTTCGCTTTTCTGCCCTAAAATACAGAGAAGACACATTTTCCTCCTGATCAGCTGAGGATACAGTAGCTACCAGTATGATTTTTGTAAGAAGCCGAGTGTTTTAAGGCAGAAAAGCAAAGGGGTGGGCGGCAATTTCAAAGGGCCTGGAGAAAAAGAGCAAAACTCTTCTCTTTTGCCATCTGAAGCGGGTACCGAGGCCAAACCTGAGGGAAACAGATCCACTCCTCAAGGGCTTTGCAGAAGAATTGGGGAAGGGGAGCCTGGCCTTCCTCACCCAGCTCCAGCTGGAATAGTTTTCTTGGAGCTTAGCATCCTTCCATACGAAGCCTCTTTCCTTTCCTCCTTCCTTCTGTCGGGAGGAAAGCAGCAGAAAATGGGGCTGCCATTTCCAGAACGAAGAAGGGAGATGCCGCCGATGCAGGGCAGCAAGAAAGTGCGGATCAGCAGAAGGAAGGAAGGAAGACTTAAGGACACCCGGAGAGGCAAAGGAAGCTACCATAAGCTGCCTTTCTCCCTTTCTCTCTTTCTTGGCTGGGAAGAAGGCAGCCCACGGGGTCTGCTGCTTCGTGCAAGCAGGTGTGCTGTGGTAGCAATGGAGGGCTGGCAGAGGGTTGCACAGTGGCGGCAGAGCCTTTCGCCATCACTCCCCCCTGGCTCCGAAAAGGTGGAGGGGATTGGATAAGGTCCATCCTCCATAGCATGGCAGTCCGGCTCAGGTGGGGAGTGAAACGGAAGAAGCGAGCGGGCAGCCAGGGGGAGGTCACCGAGCAGGGACTGGCCTGGGTACAGGGGCTCTGAAGCAAGCAGATGCGGGATGCGTGGGGCACCTACCCTCTGCCCTAGTTTTTACGCGTGCGCCTCTTAAAGAGTTCTGTGATTTCAGAGAGAATTGGTTATTAAATTATTTGAATCCCACCACTGCCTTGTAGTATCTATTTTCTTCTCTAGCAATTACCTTTGGCTACCCTTTCATTCTCCAGACTTACTCTGACTGTTCTTTTTAACTCTAGATTGCTTACTGAATTTTGCAGTTTCCCTTTCAAGCTTTTGAAGTAGGATAAGAGGGTCAAGTTAAAAATGTAGTAGGTGTACATACCAATATCAAAACAGAGATCTCAAAATTCATCAGAATGTTTTCTGCTTGCAATTACTTTACACACACAAACCATGATATAGAATTCTTCAGATTTTTTTCCAAACTGCCAGTCTCTCCTTGTGTCTCACAGAAATGGCTGGCATTGATTGAATTTCTTGAATCAAGATTATCTTTCCTTTGAAGTAGCAAGAATGCACGCGTGCATACATGAAGTATAAACCGTTTGGTTTAATGGTTAAGGTACTAGGCTAGAAAGTAAGAAACTGCGAATTCAAGTCCCACCTTAGCCATGAAAGCCAGCTGGGCTAGTCACTCTATCTCAGCCGAACCCACTTCACAGGGAGGTTGTGAGGAAAATAGGAGAAGGAAGTTGTGTTGGATATGTTTGCTGTCTTGAGTTATTTGTTAAAAATAATAAGGGTGGGATAACAGAATAACAGAATTGGAAGGGACCTTGGAGGTCTTCTAGTCCAACCCTCAGCTCAAGTAGAAAATCCTAAACAATATACGAATACATAAAATAAATAAACAAATAAATAAAGTATAGCTGTAATCTGAATAGGAAACTTTACTATTTGTATGCGTTACACTTATCTTTGTGACAGTGTATTTGAACAGGTATTAAAGGATATGTTATTTCATCAGTTACAGGTTGGACTTCAATGCACTTTCCTTAATGGATAGTCAATGTAGAGAAACTCTGTAAAACAATTCATCTCAAAATACATAAACTAGGGCTACCAAATCTATGAAGACCACTAGAGAGCAGCACACAGTCAAATTTCTAAATCTTTTTTCCGTCATCCAGTGGGTTGCCTAGGACTCTACAACCCAGATATGGAAGCCCCATATAAAGCGAGGTCAAAAACACGTTATTATCTAGCTGAGACAAAAGACAAAACTTGTCCACCAGAAAAGTCTTGACAAAACAAAGGAAGATGGTTGCTCTAGCACAGCGGCTCCCAACCTCTTCTATACCGCTGCACCCCGAGAACGCTTCTGATATATTCTCGCACCCCTTACAAAAGTTCAAAATAACGGCAACGAATTACGCATATACACTATAATTTTGAAAACCCAAGTTTTCGCACCCCCTGGAATATCGTCTCGCGCCCCCCAGGGAAAAGGAGGAGGAGGAGGAGGAGGAGGCACAATTGGGAAGCACAGCCACGTGGACCTTCAATTCTGCTCTAGCAGAATTAATGCAAAGAGGTACGAATAGAAGTAAAGCAAAAGAGCCCATAGATACCTTAACGTTGCTAATAAAAGATGAAGAAAAGAGTTTATTATCTGCAAAATTATTCACTGCAAAAATAGCATTTCCATTTTCCTACAGTTCCTGTTTCAATGTTCTGCACCTTGTAGGAGACTTGGTTTATTTTAAAACTTGTGCTTTCAAGAGGAGGAGGAGGAGGAGGAGGTGGAGGGGGTGGCGGCACAATTGGGAAGCACAACTATGTGGAGCTTCATAATAATAGAAATATACATAATATAAATCAAAAACATTAGCATACCTCTCTTGGCCATCTCCAACAATTAAGTAAGTGCAAAACTACTATCAGATAAATTTGAAAGAAATGCTGAAGCACCCTGAGAATAAGGCAGAAATTTCATTTTCAGGGAGGAAAACTTTTAGAAACGTCATGGCCAATTTTAGTACAACATGAGTACACAGGTGTGTAATATGATCTGCCAAAATGAGCTCCGTGGTTATTAAAAGTGGGAGAAAAGGATTTCCTTCTTTCCTTCTTCTTTCCAAAAATATTTTGAAATTATCTACTAAAGCTGATGTGATCACTGGGAATATTTTAAAGTGTATGCTAGGCTACATTTTCTACAAAACTCCACAATCTGGTACCACATGCAGTTGTTCCAATTTTTTTTTCAGGTGGTAAAAGGAAATATATTGTGAAAATCTGCAATACTAAACACAGAATAACTGTATTTCCTTCACATGTTTGTATGAAGCTGTTGCATTACCCACAATACATAGAATAGAGATAAAGATGCATATATGTGGAAGGCCAAACCATAAATTCCATTCTGTATATGAATTCCAATAAATGTTGGCATATTACCTTACTGACAGTTGAATGCATGAATTCACATGTAAAAACATGTTATTTATAAGCTTCAAAACTCTGCTTATATGCATACTACACCTGCTGTGAAAGTAATAAATACAGATTTGCTTCAAATTTATCAGTTCATTCTGGAAACTATTAAATTTGTTTTCTTCATGGACATATCTTGCTTCATTTTACTGTTACTTGTTTTCCTACTATTTTTTTTTTTAATATGGGCTGAATATGAAGGGATGGTATTGCTTTCTTAGCAAAGACGTTTGTCAAATGCCAGACAAATAGGCTCAGAGATTATCTATATATACTTCTGTTTACCATTTGGCTTTCTGAAGTAAACAAGTAATGTTCAACATTAGTACATATGCTTGTAAATGGAATAATTATGTTGAGGGATGATTTGCAATTAGTCATTTGTTCCTTCTCCGTATGTTTCTAAAAGAAATATAATTGGAAATTGTGACAAAGGACAGGTCTATGGATGGAAGGAAAAACAAGTTTTTGTTAAACCAAAACATATAAGAAATATGAGGGATATGAATTAACACCATGCCATGTCACTACATCACTAATACATAGGCTGGGCCCTTTATTATAGAAAAAAAGTAGCAAAAATATTTTTGTTACATCGTTTTCATGAAATTTAGTAGCTTCGTCTGCAATTTGTATTAACTTCATTATTATTTGTGTGTTATGTGCATGCATGTGTGTGTATACATATACTTTATATATACAAAAAGGAGAAAAAAGAAAACAAATGTAACATCCGTAACTCTCCAGAATTGTGCTGCCCCTTTTCCTTTAGTGATTTATTTATTAGATTCTTATCTGCCTTTATTACTTTATAAGTAACCCAAAGCAGCAAACATACCTAATATTCCTTTGTTCTCTGATTTTTCCCACAATAATAATCCTGTGAGGTGAGTTGGGCTGAAAGAGAAGGACTGATTGATCCAAAGTCACCCTGCCAAATTTGGTGCCTAAGGCGGGACTAGGACGGGTGATTGGCTCAAAGTTACCCAGCCAGCTTTCATGCCTAAGGCGGGACTAGGACGGGTGATTGGCTCAAAGTTACCCAGCCAGCTTTCATGCCTAAGGCGGGACTAGGACGGGTGATTGGCTCAAAGTTACCCAGCCAGCTTTCATGCCTAAGGCGGGACTAGGACGGGTGATTGGCTCAAAGTTACCCAGCCAGCTTTCATGCCTAAGGCGGGACTAGGACGGGTGATTGGCTCAAAGTTCCCCAGCCAGCTTTCATGCCTAAGGCGGGACTAGGACGGGTGATTGGCTCAAAGTTACCCAGCCAGCTTTCATGCCTAAGGCGGGACTAGGACGGGTGATTGGCTCAAAGTTACCCAGCCAGCTTTCATGCCTAAGGCGGGACTAGGACGGGTGATTGGCTCAAAGTTCCCCAGCCAGCTTTCATGCCTAAGGGCAGCACAAGCAATGACACCTAATGACTTAAAAGCCAGTATCAACACACCCCAATCAACATCTAAAAAGCCAGTTACAACAGGCACTATAAGTACCACACACAGAACAGCACACACTCTGCTAGAGAGAAGTTCCCTGAGGATGGTCTCCAGCACGAGTCCAAAAGCTCAGGAGACTAAACATTGATCCTGCAATGTTATCCTGGGCCACGTATATTCGCCTTCATTTGTGTGGCAAAAAACATCATAAAATGAGGCAAAACTCACTTAACTACTGTCTTGCTTAGCAATGGAAGTTTTGGGTTCGACTGTGGTCGTAAGCTGAGGACTACCTGAACTAGATTTTTTTTTTCTGAACTGGGAAACTAAAGAGCATTGGGACTGAAATACCTGGCTAGGCAATTTCAAGCCTGAAGGTTAAACTTCAGGGAAGTAAGGAGGTTGCATCATTTTTGTCTCCCTTGGATAAAAGAAATAATGATTATTATTGCTCTTCTATTCAAAATCCACTCTCATAAACATACAGACATACACAGAAACCTATTTCTCAGCTCTCTGGTCATTATAATATCAAGATCATAATTATGTGATTTTACATGCACAAATTCAAACGGAAGCTTTTGCATGTTTTTTCCCCCCAAAGCTGAAAGAGGTTAGGGTGCTGCTAATGAAAGTTAAAAGCACAGTGCTATTGCATGATTCTAAAATGCCAGATTTAAAATCCAGGTAATAATCAACATTATCATATTGCTTCCTTCTCCTCCTTTGCATTCATTTATTCCCCTGAAATGGGGAGGAAAGAGAGCAAGAGCGGAAAAAAGGGGGGTTGTTACTTACAAGGAGTGGTAAGCGGGAACATGGAACTGCAGGCATCGATTTGCATTTATTAGAGCAGGGCTTTTCAAACTTTTCACCGATTGTACCACTTTTAGGATATGGCAATATTCGAGTACCACCTAGCAAGGTGTCAAAAACTTGATGACCAAAAAAAAAACAACTGTTCAAAGTTGCAATTGCACTGAAATGACTTATGACCATTTTCACACTTATGACCATTGCAGCATGCCCAGGGTCATGTGATTTATATTTGGATGCTTGGCAACTGATTTATATTTACGATGGTCACAGTGTCCCAGGGTCACGTGATCCCCTTTTGCAACCTTTTGACAAGTAAAGTCAATGGCAGGGTTGCTGGTGGCCAAGTGCTAAGGCGGGACTTCCCTCCCTTCCTCCTTCCCTGCCTCCCTCTTTCTCATGCCCACCTCCTTCTGAAGGAAGAATTTGAAAAAAAAACCCATATTTTTTCTCTTCCATATATTCATCAAACAAGGAAAAGCCTCCAGAAACAGAAAAGACAAACTGCTAGTGAACTAGCTTAAAAAGGCACATTCCCCTTTAAGAATTAGCTACTGGCTAGAAAAGAAAGTAAGGAAGAAAAAAAATGTAGTAAGTATTGGCTGCCAGCTAAGGCAGCCTCCCCAAATGGCTCCATTCATAAGTAAAGGAATCTACAGGCAAAATCCATTCAGGAGAAAAATACTTCAAAATCCCTTGCAGCAAAACTTACAGCTAACAATAGCAGAGCAATAGAAGCTAACACGAGACATCAGCCATCAGCCAAATAGAAATTGCCAAACACTCCTTAAGAACACAAAGCCCACATTGCATAAATCCCAGAACTTCAAAGTCACAAAAGCACATAAGAATTCTTCCACTCTCCATCTCCCTCCCTCCCTCCCTCACCTCCAGCCATTGCTGCCTTGTTTCATTCCTCTTGGAGGGCAACCCCTCCCCCACCCTCCTCATTCAACTTCTTTCCCTTCGGTGCAGCTAGAGCTGACTCTGCCTCCTCCCAAGGCTACTGCTTTTTTCTCTCTCCGTCTCCCGCCCAAACTGCCTCCTTTTATATCCTCTCCTGTCTCCGCCCCCTCCTCCTCCTTTCTCATGGGGGAGGGTGAGCCAGAACTGAGCCTGGGCCCTTTGTCTCTCTCCAGCCATTGCAGCTCCAGAGGACTCTCTCACTGTAAGTCCTTGCCTGCACTGGCTCATTCTCTCCCCCACTACACTTGGCTAGGCAGGGCTGCGTACCACCTGCCACTTGTTAATGTACCACAAGTGGTACGCGTACCACAGGTTGAAAAGCCCTGTATTAGAGTATGACATTGCATACAGAATAGTTAAAACTGGATCAGCATCTCTTGGGATTTGTAATTAAGCCACTTTTAATCTGCTGTAGGTTGCGGATTGTTTCAAGAAATTAGCCAAGAGGAGGGGGGGGAAGACATACTTGTGTTTGTTCTAAAGCTAAAGCGGCTTTACGAAGTTATCAGAAGAGACAATATACTTCTTAATGCAGAGCCACTTCTTCTTTATCACTACTTTCTATCAAGTCCTTGACGTATGATCAAAATTTCTGTTGCTAAGCGAGACAGTTAAATGAATTTTGGCCTATTTTATGACTTTTCTTGCCACAGTTCTTAAGTGAATCACCGCAGTGTTAAAATTAGTAGGCATGGTTCTTCAGTGAATCTGGCATCCCCATTGACTTTGTCAGAAGGTCGCAAAAGATGAGCCCGCTACCTCTGGGACACTGCAACTGTTATAAATAAGAGTCAATTGTTAAGCATCTGAATTTTGATCATGGAGATGCTGCAATGGTCATAAGTGCGAAAAATGGTCATAAGTCTCTTTTTTCAGTGCTGTTGTTAACTTCGAATAGTCACTAAATGAACTGGAGGACTACCTGTAAAATCTTGTAATGTCATGCTTTTTGTGTCTATTCAGAAATAAGTCTCACTGTGTTCCAATAGCAACAGCAATAGCACTTAGACATATATACCACTTGACAGTGCTTTACAGCCCTCTCTAAGCGGTTTACAGAGTCAGCATATTGCCTCCCCCCAACAATCTGGGTCCTCATTTTACTGACCACGGAAGGATGGAAGGCTGAGTCGTTGAGACTCGAATTGCCGAACTGCTGGCAGCTGGCAGTCAGGAGAAGTAGCCTGCAGTACTACATTCTAACCACTGTGTCACCATGGCTCATCTTTCCAAATAAATGTGAATTCTGTTTCATATTTTACGGAAGTAGAGTGACAACCTGAAATAAGGCATACTTTGGGGACATCCTTTGCAGCTCTTGTGAAAGTAGAAAAGCAAAACTCAAGTTCAAAGAGAAACTTCCTGACAGTTAGAACACTTAATCAGTGGAACAACCTTTCTCCAGAAGCTGTGAATGCTCCAACACTGGAAGTCTTTAAGAAGAGACTGGACAGCCATTTGTCTGAAATGGTATAGGGTTTCCTGCCTGAGTAGGAGGTTGGACTAGATGACCTCCAAGGTCCCTTCCAACTTTATTATTATTATTATTATTATTATTATTATTATTATTATTATTATTATTATTATTATTATTATTATTATTATTATTATTATTATTATTATTATTATTATTATTATTATTAATAATAATCATCATCATCATCATCATCATCGCACAATCAGCCAGATGTTCAGACTGGATTTGGCATTTTTGTCTACCTATCGAGTCCTGGGATAGGCAGATGTGGATGTTTGATGGTATTACAGATATCGTCGCAGGATGGAAGCAGTTCCTAGTAAGGCCGCCTTTTGTAATTGACTAATGGCGAATTTGTCAATGCCAATGGTGTTTAAGTGGTGCTCCAGTTGTTTTGGGATTGCACCAAGGCGCCTATTGCTATTGGTACTACCCTTGCTTGCTTTTGCCACAGTCTTTCTATTTCTATTTATAGGTCTTTGTATTTTGTTATCTTCCTCCAGTTCTTTCTCGTCTATTCTGACTTTTTTGTCTTTCTTATCGACAATTGTTAAGTCTGGGGTGTTATGTTGTAGGTGCTTCTCTGTTTGAATTCTGAAGTCCCAGAGCAGTTTAATTTTATCATTTTCTATGACTTTCTCTATTTTATGATCCCACCAGTTCTTGCTTACAGGCAAATGATATTTCTTGCAGATCTTCCAATGCACCATTGTTGCTACTTTGTCATGCCGCTGCTTGTAGTTAGTCTGTGTGATCTTCTTGCAGCAGCTTACCAGGTGGTCTACTGTTTCTTCAGCTTCTTTGCATAGGTGGCACTTACTGTCTGTTGCTGTCTTCTCAGTTTTGACTTTGTATGCATTAGTCCTTAAGGCTTGGTCTTGTGCAGCCAGAATTAGTCCCTCGGTCTCTTTCTTCAATTTTCCTGCTCTTAGCCATTGCCAGGTCTTGTTATTATCTGCTTTCCCAGCTATTTTTTTAATGTACTGGCCATGTAGTGCTTTGTCTTCCCATGCTCTTCATTTGGTCTTTCTTGTAGGCCAGTATGGTCTCTCCAGTAGTCAGTAAGCCTTCCTGACATACTAATTTCAGTGCATCTTCATCATTGTCCTTCAGATATTCTTCCAAAGCCATTTTTTCTTCTTCAACCATCTGATGTACTTGCAGCATTCCACGCCCACCTATTTGCCTTGGTAGGTAGAGTCTGTCAATGTCACTGCGTGGATGAAGGGCATGACATTATTGTTACTGTTATTGTTATTATTGTGTACACCGACTATGCACAGGTAAATCTAGTTCACATCCAAGTGCCATCACAACTGCTCAAATCCAGTCATTCTCTGCGTTGGCCAAAAGATGGCGATACGCCTCTTGATCTGTGTAATTGTTATCAGCCTACCAGGTTCACGCTGTTCTCCTGCCCTCTTGAAGACTCATTCCGTCCCATTCAAATAACTCTTTTATTCCAACTCGCCCTACCTGTTATTTCTTTGTTTCACACTCCCAGCGGGTTCTCTGTGGGGTAAACTGTTTTTCGCTTGCCGTTTTCACTCTTCCCCGAAAGTCATTTTAGTACATCTGCAAAAAACCGGTTGTCCAAGAGGAAGCTTCTTATAGAGAATCCGATTTGCCTTAAATGCTTTTACATAGTCTACCAGCAACTTACATCAAAGGAGCGTCTGTTGCCCCTGGCACAGTCAGCCGCTGGTTAGCCATTGACTCAGTCCCTTCTCTCAGCATGTCAGCAACATAATCTCAAAAGCTGTTTTGACTCACTGCTAACACACATCAGCAGATGTGCATTACCGTAATAGCAAGCCATCAGCCTCTGAAATCTGTCAGAAAAGGCAGCAGTGCTATTCCTCTGACATCCTTGGGCAAGCGTTTGCAAATAGCTTGAGCAGTATTTGTTATGAGATGATTTGCACCGCTTTTTTCCTACAAACTGTATAAAATATTACCTTCCCCCTGACAAGGGATAGAAGAACGCATACCCAGCCAGGGAAAATGCTCATCACTCTTGGCATTTTCTTTGCTACGCAAATGCTCTATAATGTACTTATGTCACCATGCAATATTCTCCCCCCCCCCGCAATCTACGTGAGCTGAGAGCCAATTTCCAAGACCAATATTGTGTTTAGGTTTCAATTCAATTTTTTCCAGGCAGAGTTCTCCTCCCCCCCCCCCCCCCCCCCCCCCCCAGCAAACACAATGCACAGAGGATGCCGAAGAAATCTGCCAGGGATTTCAATGAGAGTGAAACAGAGCAAACTTCATATAATGGATTATGTTATGGATGGGTAGCAACGAATGGCATATTCGTAGCTGTATATTTGGCACAATGACATCCAAATTGAAGAATAAATTGTGGAAAAACTGCATACTTAAAAGGGTATATGAGAGGAATCCGTCTTTTTTTTTTTAAGACAAAGAAAAAAAAAGGGGGGGGGAAAGAGTATGTATAAGTAGTCCTTGACTTACGACCACAATTGAGCCCAAAATTTATGTTGCTAAGTGAGACATTTGTTAAATGAATTTTATCCCATTTTACGACCTTTCTTGCCACAGTTGTTAAGTAAATCACCGGAACTCTTAAGTTAGTAAAATGGTTATTAAGTAAATCTGGCTTCCCCATTGATTTTGCTTGTCAGAAGGCTGCAAAAGGTGATCCCTTGATCCCAGGACACTGCAACGGTCCTAAAAATGAGTCAGTTGCCAAGCATCTGAATTTTGATCAGGTGATCATGGGGATGCTGCAACGGTCGTAAGTGTGAAAAACAGTCATAAGTCACTTTTTTCAGTGACGTTGTAATTTTGAATGGTCATTAAATGAACTGTTGTAAGTCGAGGATCTATTATTAGGAATCTTTATAGTGGGCATTTGAAACCATGCCAGCTCTCAGATTTACAGGAATTTTATTCTTGACTCTACGTATATCTGACATTAACTTAAAGCTCTGCTCAGCAAAGCATTTTTTTTTTAACAAGGAAGCCACATACAAAGATGAATAGCTTCTTGTGACATTTTATACATAGGACAGAGGAAAAGTTGAACCCTGAGTTAATAGGTTTAACTCTGTGGTAAGCACTTTAATCTTAGAGTGAACTGTTGGACACTGATTTCCCCCTTTTTTTTCTCTTTGAAATCAGTGTGTGCTCTAAAGTTCTCTTCCTAATCAACAAAATCCTCTTAGCATTAAATGATCGTGTTTCTTTTTTTTAGATTTTTCTAACGGTCTCTCCAAAAGAAGAACAGGTGGGAGAACAGCTTCTGAAATCCTGAAGGAAAGGATTTGAATACTGCAATTTTCAATCAACACTTACTGAAGCATTTCACACACATTCAAAAACAACTTTTTAATCTTATGATAAGATTCCTGGAATGGGATGGTTCAAAACTGGATAAAAACCATAGAATCATAGGACTGGAAGGGACGTGGGAGGTCTTCAGGTCAAATCTTTATCATGGTGATAAAGTCAGCAGTCAGAAATGAAGAACACAGGTAGAAATGAAGATGCACTATATAAAACTAAAAAGAAGGAAGCTTGATTTTAAAAGTTCCAGATCCCAAGAGGTAGATAGTACAGGTACAAGTGCAAAATTGGGCAACCCAGAAAGATCTATTTGGACAACAGTCAAAGAGAAGACACAAATAGAAATCTTTCTTCCAGGAAATTTCTTCAGAATATAATATATATATATATAAACAAATAAACAAACAAACAAACAAATAAAATAAATTGGTCTGGGATTCCCTGTAAAGAGAGGGCCACCCACTGTATTTTCCACCAAAATTTATTGTCTATAGGGGACATTTAATTAGAGTAAGTCACAGTGCAAATGAACATCTAAATACTATGTTAGTAATGGTTGCACAGCCACAGTTAAACCCTCTGGATTACCCCATGAATGTTAGATGGTTAGATAGCTTCCAAAAAATAACTTGTACTCTCTTTAATCTTCCATATCAGTAATGTAAATGCAGGTTCATTTGACCATCTTTTATTGTATCATGGTCTTTCATCAAACCTGTTCACTTCACTGTGTCTACTAGTATGCCTTTCCCCTCCACCCAAGTCATTAGTAGGTGATTAAGACTAATAAAAGCCTATAGAATTCAGCAGGTTTTACCATTCTGCTCCACAGGGAGAAATGTGTAATCCTTTCCATTTTATTTTCATCTATTGTTGCCCTAATATGAATAGCTAATTAACTTTCAAGGTCTACACGGAGCCAACAGAAATTGTGTTACGACTGTTCCAGAATTACACAACTGAGCCAAATTATCTTTGCCAACTAGTCATGTTTATATATCAGGAATAGACCATCCCTCGGTGGTTTCAAGGGTTACACTTACATTTTCTTGAAGGGGGAAAGAGCCAAAGAAGATCACGACACTAAGTGAATAGAACCAGGGATCTATAGAATTCCATAGGTTTCTTGGGGATGTATGAGTTTGAATTGGGTTCAGTTTATTTTAAAATGTATACTTCAACTTTAATATGCTTCCTGCCATAAATGGCTTGCAATATGGAATTCAGCAATCATAGTTGAAAAAAAACAACAACTCTCAGGCCAGAAAAATGGGATTCGGTGTTTACATGTGATCATAGCAAGGCAGATTCCCTGTTTTCACATTAGCGCAGAACCCTGATTTAATTAGAAAAGTTGTAGTTGCCATCTGTGTTTCTCCCTGTGTGAGATTTCTTTACTAAGCTCCCATCCCGCTTTTTCTCCAAAGAAAACATACTTTTTGCTTGGTACATTTTACACTTACAAGAATCTTGTGAAATAGGTTAGGTTCAAAGAGACTAATCCATGGGATTTGTGGATGAGCAAGATTTTGTACAAGAATCTCCTTGCCAACATACCTTAAGCACTATGAAGCATATCCATGATAAAGTCAAAAGCTTATTTCCTGAGTGGGATTATTTACAAACTATATAACCTTTGTGATACTTTTTAACCAGAAATAAATTTTGACCGGGTAGTGCATGCAAGTTGCCAATATAGATCAGGACTCTAACACATATTCATTCCTGAACTTATTGTGCAAGTTTTCTAAAAATGTAGAACACTCATTAGCAATAGCAATAGGACTTAGACTTATATACTGCTCCATCGTGCTTTACAGCACTCTCTGAGCGGTTTATAGAGTCAGCATATTACCCTCCCCCAAAAAATCTGAGTCCTCATTTTACCTTCGAAAGGATGGAAGGCTGAGTCAACTCTGAGCCCTGCGAGGATCGAACTCCAAGCTGTGGTCAGTTAGTCTGCAATACTACATTCTAACGACTGAGCCACCAGGGCTCCCATAGCATCAAATAAAGTATCATTAGTATAAATCATTGAAACTCAAATACTTCGGCCACCTAATGAGAAGGATTCACTGGAGGAGAGCCTAATGCTGGGAAAGTCTCACTGCAAAATCTTGTAACTTCATTCATTTTTATTTCCCTCAAGTCAAGAAATATAAATTATTCTATATCTTTGCCACTCTTCTATATATGTTATTTGAAGAATACATTTCTTATGTCACATTATGGCTTACACATTTCTGCACAGAGAATTTCAGATTGCATATATTAAGTAGGGGGGGGAAAGGATACATATTCTGTGGAAAGTAAAAGGCATTTAAGATATGCTTGGGTATGGTATGAGCGTGGGTAAAAGCTCTACAATGAGTATTTAAGAATATAACCCTACTAAATAGTAGTAAATTATATTGATAATCTTAAACAAAAATCATGCCTGTTAAGTTGGATTGCTAAAAAAAAAAAATCCTCCTACATTTCTCCTACAAAATAATAATACTTATTTTAGGTAATTGGGTTATTAATTAGATAAATCCAGTTATTTTGGAGAAGTTTTATACAAAATATGTAAGCTTTTATTGATAGTTAGGAAGAGCATGAAGCATAAAGTCATTTCAAAAATAAACAATCAGAAAAGTAATATTCTTTACATTAGTAAAGTGCGATAGTGAAACTTGGATCCTGAGATAGATAGGAAGTTCTTTTAAATTATCCAGACACCCTATGGATTATAACGGCATATAAAATGAAGGTAGGGAGAGAGGGGAGATGGGCAAATGATTACTAAGTAATAGTCAAGAAATTCTGGATCCAATCAATTGATAGGACTATTTGCAAGTAAACCTTGCCAAATTTTGGAATGCAAAATGAGCATATGATAGTTTAGAAAAATGTCATTTGGCAAGGTTAAGGGAAAAGAATGGGACAATAGAAATGGAAGATTTTGATTTAAAAAAAACCTTTATATTTGTTCCTTTTACTTCTAACAGTCTTAATCTTTAGTCTGTTCAAATAAACTTTAATGTCATAGGATATGATTTCTTTTCATTTCTTCTTTGTCCCTTTTCATAACAGTCTTCAAAGCTTTAACAAGCCTGTTTTGTAAGTCCAATAAAAAAAATATTATCCAGGTCATTCTCTTTGGCTTGTTATTTGTATTTCCCTTTTGATTTTTAAAATATCACTCAATTTCTTTTATATATCTGGTGAAGCATCATTAACAATTGTTGGCATCATTTAACCAGTCTGTTAATTGGTGATGTTTACTATCATGCTCCACCTTCAGCAGTTCCAATGTGTATTCTCTCAAACTCGTAGCTACAACTTGTGACTGAATAAATTCTAACATTGAATTGAATTGCCAAATTTCTCCCATTTCATCACACACAAACATTCGTTCAAAGTGGTCGATAATAAATGTTCTGGCATACTCCTAGCTAAAATGAATAGACTATTCTAAATGACCTTAAATGATAGAAATACTGTTTTCTTTGGTTGACAAATAGTACATGTCCTTCCCCCAGGAGTATAAGTTTATCCTGGAATTAATTGGCTTTGTAAAAAAAAAAAAAAAAAGATGAGGAAAAAAAACCATTAAAACTCTGTTTAGCAGCTGGATTTAACATCTGCCTTGACAAGGCCATTAATGCTTGATTAATTAGTTAATTTATGAGACTGGGGGAAAATATCAAGAGCACCTAAGTAATTTAGGAGCTGTAAAAAAAGCAAAATCTTAGTGCCCTCAATCATGTAGCTTTTTCATGTCACATGGCAATTTTTTTGTATCACTTTTATTTAAATTTACTAATTGTAATTTTGTATCTCATACATAGTAACAAAAATATGTTATATATTAAAATATTTCATCAATGTTATTTAGGAAAGCGAGACTATGACTAAAAATAAGTACATTCCACTTTTAACTCTGTTAACATTTCATTATGGAATCAAGAGGAAAGTCATAGCTCATTGGAATATTTTTGAAATAAAAATAAAATATTTACATGCTTGGGTAGAACTGATTGTGGGAAGTCACACACCCCCCCCCCAAGAGAAGGAAATATTAAAAGGGCAGAAAAATATATATTTCCTCAGGATCTTGAAGAGGCAGGAAAGCATGCCCAGTTTTCTTAATAGCCCCAAGTCTGCCTCCCCCAAGCAGAAACCAGCTCTATAGAAATGCAGATGCAGATCATTCAGGAAAGTTGGAGCTAGAAGATTAAGAAGACAAAGACCTAAAATCTGCATACCTCACCCAAACTCTTTAAGAGTCATTAGCCCAGCCCCAGGGAAGCAGGATATGACCTTTGGGACATAATAGGATTAAACCACAGATAGCAAGGCCCAGAAAAGCACACTCAGACTCAGTTCAAAGTTCATGCCACAGGAACAGGAAACAACTCAAAACAAAAGCCTCCAGAGAGTATAAAAATCCACTTCCTACATGTGCTCTGCCCTTTTTCCACTTCTCTTTTCTGCCAGAGCCATCTTTCTGTCTGGCTCTCCTCTCCAATAAACTACAACCTTCTTCCCAAAGCAGTTGCCATGTTTATTCCCAGCTTGGATGAACCAGGATGAAGACTTTTCTTCCAACAGATACTTAATACTTATATTTTTAAAAGAAGATAATGTTGAGAAGATAAACACCAAACACTAATAATTCACCTCGGTACTCCAAACATCATGACTTTAGGGCAGAATAAGTTGTCATTATTCCTATACTTCAAACTCAAAAACAATCTTAAATTTTAACAATATTCAAATTATATCTGCTAATTTTTGGATGTGCTTTATTTTGTTTTCATTTGATCTTTTTCCTATAGGATCTCCATAAGGAATGCACTATCATAGTTCCAGCTCAGGTGCAAGTTTTCACATGTCCTTGTACCCTGCAGTGGATAGATATGTCATTGCCATAGGTTTGAGAGAGGAGGATTCTCTTTCTGATAATTGTAAGAGAAGAGCAGGCTGAGCTGGAAGGCGGGGTCAGCTTAGAGCATGGATCTTCAAACTTGGCCCTTTTATGACTTGTGGACTTCAACTCCCAGAATTCCTCAGCCAGGCATGCTGGCTGAGGAATTCTGGGAGTTGAAGTCCACAAGTCATAAAAGGGCCAAGTTTGAAGACCCCTGGCTTAGAGCTTAGAGTCATTGCATTGCCACAAGAGACCAAGTCCAGCCCCCCTCCCCCTCAGGGAATTTAATTGACCTTTATCTAGTGCCAATTTGACTGCTAGTTGACTGTGCTTTGAACTCAACAAATGGCTCTGGTTATTTGTGCCTGACATCATGCAGGCAAATAGGAATACAGATAGGATTTAAATTTCAAGAATATAAACAAATGGACAATGGGTAGGACTATCCAAAGGGAGATTAAGCATGGAGGAAAAGAGTTACTCTAGAGCTATACTCCTTTTTCTACTAAGTTTGATCCATCTGTTACTTTTTTCAGTTTTTGTTTTTCTATTTTTGTTCTGTCAAAGTCTTAGCTTTTTCTTTGCCTGGTTGGGTTTCTTGACCCTTCGCTTCTTCCCAATCTTGGTTCCATCTGAGGGATATAGCTTGAAGAATCTTTCTCTCATGCCAATCTGAGGATAAGAAAACAAAATCCCTCCTCTCTCTCCAACTTTTCATCTGCTGCCTCTTTTCTGGTTGCTTCCAAGTTGTGGCTGTTTATTCAGCCTCTTCTTCATAAGGATAGTGGCTGCACTAGCTCCCAGGCAGCCATCTTGTCTTCCCTCCTCCTCCCCTTTTGTATTATTGGCAGCTGCTGTTTGATTGACAGTTGGATCATCCTGACAATGGGGGAAGGCTGAAAAGGGAAGAGGAAAGGAGCAGCACAGGTGCTCATACCTGCTCAGGTGGATTGTTATTCCACACAACCTAAAAATATTAGCTTGAAAAAATATGCTGATATAATTACATATCACACATTCCCAACTCTTTTTAACACACAACCTATATTTGCTCTTAAACAATCACAGGTAGTATATTTTGCAGGTAGGCTACCAATGGTTCTTTGTCTTTCTCCAAAATACTCCATTTTATATTTTCACCTGTGACTATTCCTCGATCCACAGTCAGATTTACTTTGAATATACATAATCCTTTTCAATCTGTTTTGAGATGCTTCCTATCTGCACAGTATTTTAGTTCATAATTTTCTAGTACAACCTAGAAATAAATCTCCCTTCCGAGATCAGATATTAATCTTTTGACTGTATACGGGTCTATATTTTAAATATAAGTTTTCTATTAGTATTATCTAATGAATTGCATTTCCCTGAAAATACCTATTTTGAAAGTGATGTGCAACTAAACAGCAATAAAAGTGTGGGGTTTTTTTTACTAAATTATTTTTCTGCCATTCTTCCATCACCTAAAAGACTTGTTCTAAACTAAAATTATTTGTCTTTTGCAGTTAATATTTAGCTTTGAAGTCACTGCATTTGCTTGTGTGTATGAGTGAGTGAGTGTGTGTGTGTGTGTGTTTGTTGGGGGGGAATCTGTTCTGTCCTATGTCTAACAACCCTGATTAAACCAGCCCAACCATCTGTAGCAGATTAGCCAGCAACTCTCACTATCTCTGCCAATATCAACATGTCTCTTAAAAACTTAATGGAGATAGGCTCTGGCTGTTTAATACAAGCACTGTTGAGATATCTAAGCTCCACCTACAAAAGAGAGAGGAGAGAGAGAGAGAGAGAGAGTATCAACTATTACCAGGGACAAGCACTGTAGAATTATTTGTCATGAGGGGTCCTTGGTACTCTCTGAGCTTGGTTGTTTTCTTACAGATGTTTCATTACCCAAACTAGGTAACATCATCAGTGCAAGTCCTAATGGGTAATGAAATATCTACAAGGAAACAATCAAGCTCAGAGAGTACCAAGAACCCATCATTTCAACCCTGAGCTACAAATATCATTCTTTATTAATTGTTACAGAAGAACAGATGAGGACTATGGGGCATGGTGTAACAACCCAAGTCCCTGAACAGCAGTTACCAATAATAGGAAGAAGTAAACTGTTTTGGGATCCAACTATTGAATCATAGTTAAGTTGATTGTGCTGCTGTTGCTTTTGTCAAATCAGGATTCCCTGCATGTTACAACTGGTCAACCATAGGATCAGCTAGAGCAGACATGTCACGCAACGTATCGGGATGGTTTTGCCATTGCCGGCAATGGGATGGGTGTGGCTTCCAGATGACGCATCCGGCCCGTGGGCCGGCAGTTTGACACCCCTGAGTTAGAGTGAGCATTTCCCTCTTTCCCTCACTCTAGCTGCTATATCAGTGGTGGCGAACCTATGGCACGGGTGCCAGAGGCGGCACTCAGAGCCCTCTCTGTGGGCACGCGCCCCGTCGCCCCAGTCCTAGGCCTTCAGCTGGGTTTTATAAAACCTTTTCACTTTAGGCCTTCACCGCCGTGTGCAAAAAAAAAAAAGGTTCAGTCAATTTCAACTTCTCACGGGAAAAAAAAAGATCTTGCAAAGTTGGAATTGATTGAACTTTTTAGTCCCACCCAGTCTGCCGTTACCACCGCAGCCACGCCCACCCAATGGGCCACGTCCACCCAATGGGCCCTGCCCACCCAATTGGCCACACCCAGCCAATGGGCCACACCCAGCCGGCACTTGACGATGCATAAGTGGGTTTGGGGTTGCAGTTTGGGCACTCGGTCTCTAAAAGGTTCGCCATCACTGTGCTATATGATTTCAGTTGACCTCCACAGTGGGTAAGTAAATGCATGTTATGACTGGAACAAAGAACAGATAGTATAAACATTTTTGATCTGTTCCGATAGTGTTCTCATGATCTCCTGCCCAGGCCCTCAAAAATCTCCAGTTGAATTATCAATCACCACTTGGCATTCAGAAGGAGCAGACTGATCTCATCCCATAATAGGTGACTACTTGGTAATAGCAAGAATCTCAATTTTTTTTCTGCAGGATGAGAGACGGAAGTTCCGATTGCCTGTCAAAGAACTTAAATGTTTGCTTTTATTCAATATAACTAATGCTCTGTAGACATTTTTCAGTCATTTGCTCAGGTTTTGGGAGTTTATCATGAAGTCACTCAATACGTATTTGCAAAGAAGTAGCCAAGAAACAGTTCCCCAACACCAAATCTCCATGATTACCTACCCACCCTAGTGCACTTTTACTCTGAGGAATTAATCCACTTAGTCCAAGGTAATTTAATTTTCCTTCTTGTGGTGACTTGCATTTAAACGATATTCAAAGAGGCCGAAAAGGCTGGACATAACAGTAGGCAACTCTTAAAAAAAAATATCCCAATGTAACCTTGACTTTAAAAGTGAGTTCCATTTCAGTTCTGGGGTTCTTTCTTGTCCCAATTTATATCCTGTCTTGAAATTTGGAAATCATCTTTTTGTGAAAAATAGGCCCTGAATTGATCCAGAATTTCTTCTATGGCCCAAATGCCAAAAGGAGCAGAAAGCCACAACATACCATGCATTTTCTCATGAAAGGCACACATCCCTTTCATCTATTGCCTCACCAACTAAGCCCAATGGAGAATTCCTTAATTAAGAACTATTCCAGTCATATCAGAAGAAGAGCTATGCTTGTTTAATTCAAAGACCTACAGTATATGGTCCCACATTTGTTTAAATGCAGAAGGGAGACTTGCAAGGAAAACCTACCTGCTCATCTCCCCTAAACTGTAATTCAAAACATGTTGCCCTAACCAGGAGCTATTTAACCTTATCATCCATCAATTTTTATAATCCTCTTTAAAGTTCTTCAAGTTGGCAGAAATAACGACATCTTGTTACAGTGTGGATCACCACAAATCTGAAAAAAAGTACAGAAAGAGGCAAGCAAAATAATCAAGCAGACAGAAGCGTCCTTCTAGAAGGAAGAGTTACAAGCTTTAGGCCTTTTTTTATTCAGTTTTTTAAAAATGCATAAACCTGCAGAAACAGCGTGTACCTGTTAAATTGCTTTTGGCTCACATTGATGTGTACTAATAATTTATTCTACGTATAATTTTAGGTTCCCTTAATTTGCAGCAAAAGAAGCTGTTTTTGAAATATTTGGGGTGGCACCTTCCTTAATTATAAGTGGATAAGTCAGTGTAAAAATCCTTTCTTCGTTGCACAATTACCTCTCTAGTGGTTTGCACCTTGGTCCCAGACTTCATACCTTATTAAAAAAAAATACCAATATTTTATGCAAAACTTAAACACACGTTACTGTCGCTAGTTCTGGCACTGGGAAGTTGGAATCTTTGCAACAAACTTGCAAGCTCATTTGTTACTGCAGTGCCAAACATACAGAGATACATAGGTGTGTTTTTGTATACCCACACACATACCCACATACATGTATACGTACTTCTGATGGAAAAGGACATACGTCAACTGTTTGTGACTTTGTTTTTAGCGTGCAGGTTTTGTTTTAATGCAGTTTCAGAAGAGCATTATATTCACAGTCAATCTAAATTTTACTATTATATGGAGTGCAGGACTTGCCCAAATAAGGCTCTCCTGTTTTCCTGGCATCTTAAGACAATTTAGCAGAATAACAGGGTTGGAAGAGACCTTGAAGGTCATCTAGTCCAATCCCCTGCTCAGGCAGGAAACCCTATACCATTTCAGACAAATGGCTGTCCAGTGTCTTCTTAAAAACTTCCAGTGTTGGAGCATTCACAGCTTCTGGAGGCAGGTTGTTCCACTGATTAATTGTTCTAACTGTCAGGAAATTTCTCCTTAGTTCTAGGTTGCTTTTCTCTTTGATTAGTTTCCATCCATTGCTTCTTGTCCTGCCCTCAGGTGCTTTGGAGAATAGCTTGACTCCTTTATGTTATGTCAACTTATTTTTCTGCTGACCCATTCTATTAGATGATTTTTATTATTATCATGATTACATGCCATCAGGTTGATGTTGACTGTTAGCAATCGTATAGATAGATTTCTCCATAATGTACTGTCTTTAATCTGAATAGATAAGATAAGATAAGATAAGATAAGATAAGATAAGATAAGATAAGATAAGATAAGATAAGATAAGATAAGATAAGATAAGATAAGATAAGATAAGATAAGTTAACCTTTATTGTCATTTTTATACTGTGGGCACAATGGCACACATCAAAAATGAAATTTAGTTGCCCGCTCTCAAAGTGAAACACATACATGACACACACCTAAACATACTATGAACAACATATGTATAGACCCACATTCCTACATATATGTAGCAACTAAATATTAAATACTGTCCATCTTGAATATATAACAGAAGGAGGAAGCTTGAGAGTTCGCAAGGTTAATGCTGTATGGAATGAAACTATGGCTGAATCTGGATGTTCTGCTGCGGATACCACGAAGCCTCCTCCCAGAAGGTAACAAGGAAAACAGGTCGTGAAGAGGATGTGTAGTGTCCCAGATAACCTTACGGACCCTGCTGAAGCAACGCTTCTGTGCTATGTCCTGGATGGGAGGGAGGGAACTGCCAATGATCTTTTTGGCCATTCTCACCACTCTCTGCACCGCCTTCCTGTCTGAAGCAGTGATGCCTCCAAACCAGACTGTGATGCTGTATGACAGGATGCTCTCGATTGTCCCCCTGTAGAAAGTGGTCAGGACAGGGGAAGGAAGATGTGCTTTTCTCATGCGGCGCAGAAAATGCAGGCGCTGCTGTGCCCGCTTCACCAGTTTCTTGCTGTTGAGCGACCAAGCCAGCATACTCGTTAGCTGCACACCCAGGAATTTGATGCTGGTAACCATCTCCACAGGTGAATCATTAATGCACAGAGAAGTGTGGCTGTGCCTGCCTTTTCTGAAATAGTCTGTTAACATAACCACAAGGAAGCATCCTAAGACTTCTCAAGAGTATCTTATCCACTTGAAGACAGATTAGATGAATTTGGAATGTACAGCCATGAAAAAGAAAAATATAATAGCTCACTTAAAATAATGATTTGTTCATTAGATGTATTGCCCATCTTCAATTAGGAACTCAAAGCACCCTTCTCCTCTTTTCCCACATAAGTGGTAAGTTGGGTTCCAAAATAACAATTGTCCTAAACTCATCCAGTGATATTCCCAGAGCTAAAGGGTGAGGGACTAGAACTTGGATCTGCCCACTGCTAGTTCCACACCTTAACCACTACACTATAATGGCTCTATCTACATTTGGAAGGGAAAACATGTTTTCTATTGTTCTAGAGCAGTGATGGCGAACCTTTTAGAGACCGAGTGCCCAAAACCCGCCCCCACCCCCGCCGTCCCACCTGCCCCACCCCCGCCCACCTGCAGGGCCACTCACCGCCTCTATGGCCCGCCACAGATTGCCCAGGCGGCCCAACAGCGCCATGATGGCCACACCATCCACCCGTGCCCCACAGCATTAACTGCGCGATATGGGGCACGAGGGCGGAGTCTTGTCCCCGCTGCCCGGCTGCCATGTCCTTGGCTGCGCTGCTCCGCACAGGCTGCGCTCGGGGGCGACTCTCCTCCGGGGGGGCTGCTGGTAAAGAGGGGGCCGTGGGGGGAGGCGGGGCTGGGGTGATGGCACGCATGCCCACAGAGAGGGCTCTGAGTGCCATCTCTGGCACGTGTGCCATAGGTTCGCCACCACTGTTCTAGAGTGTAGGATACAAAACAATGAAGCAAAGTCATAAGAAGGCAGATTCATAATGAATCTTAGAACTTCAAGCTAACAAGAACAATTTAAAAATAAAACCCAGAGAAGAGGTGGGCTCCTCTTTGCTGAGTGTGTTCACACAGAATAGACAGCTCTTTGTCTGAGATTCTTTGTGGCAGCCCCTTAAATATTGGAACACCGCTATCATGCCCACTGCTATCTGTGCCATGTTTTTTTCCCATGGAGTTTAGAGGGAGAAGAATGGGGACCAGACGCCTAAAGGGAGGAGCATCTGCACACCAACTTAAAGTTACCAATAGCTGATAGGTTTATTCCTGCCTTCTACAGGCAACCTGAGTCTGCTGCTGGGTGGCACTATGTCCAGACTCTGTACCCGTTGAAATTGCTGCTGTCATTTTAGGGGGAAATGGCATCAGTATAGCTAACCAGGGCTTAAGGCAATGTCAGATCACAGGATAAAGATGATACCAGTGGATGTTTGTACCAACAGGAAGAGACAAGTGGAGAAAAACCCTTGGACCTACTCATAAGTCATGAAATGGCTTTTTATAAGGGGTCCTTTTTTTTTGCCTTGTGTTGTAGGTAAAAAGGAGTGTTATTTAGGAGACTGAAAACCATGAATGTAAATCTTAACAAAACCTTAACAAAATATAAGGCATACTAACGGAGTTAACTAAATGATATTAATATCCCTTTCCTTCTTAATACAATTCTTAGGTGCTTGTTTTTTACTCATCCTGTACTTAGTTCCCATCTAGTCATTTCCCTCCAGCAGCATAGCATCTCCCAATACACCTAATCCCCTCTCTGTTCCACCTTCCTTCCTTCCTTCCTTCCTTCCTTCCTTCCTTCCTTCCTTCCTTCCTTCCTTCCTTCCTTCCTTCCTCCCTCCCACCCTCCCTCCCTCCCTCCTTCCTTCCTTCCTGGTTCTAAGGGATTCAAACTTTCCCAGTCTTTTCGCTACAATGTGCTTAAGCTGGGCAGCTGACAGTATGACCTCCACTGTTTTTTTTTTTTTTTAAAAAAGCCTTTAACCTTGACAGACACATGTAGCATTTTTTTTAAATTTCATGACAGTTCATCCTTCCACAGAGAGAAAGTTTCTCAAGTGCCATAGTGCAAAGCCATATGAAAGCAGTGAGGCCCAAGGAAAGGAAAAGAGATCTTGGAGCTTTGTAGTGTTTTGAGCCCTTTCTATTATCTTGTGGCAGAGATCAAGGCCACCTATTTTTCAACTGCACTATAAATCTGTCAGCAGGACTCTTAAGAACAGTAATTTTCTGTCTCCATGAGGATTTCCATCTCCAAACTGGGCCCTCCTTACAGTTCCTCCCAGTCACCTTGAAATGAGTGGCAAGCTTGATTTCTTTTTCTTTTCCTTAACAGCAGAAAACAAAACTTCCTAGGAGAATCCAAATGTTTCTTATTCACCCATTTTAAGATTCTTTCCATCACCGTACTGCATCTATCAATTATCATGTTCCTTCTCTCCCCTACAGCCAGTCTTTCTCAAACATGACATGTGCTCCCAGGCAGACTGAAGGGATCAAAAACATAGACACCAACTCTGCACAGCTAACCTTGATTTGGAAATTTTATTCAAGCTGCAGCCGACTCTTTTGCCCTATTAAAATCATGAGCATTGATTGTATTTATTGCTGGTTTTGCTGTATCACAAAATAATGTGCAATAATAATAATAATAATAATGTTCTTTTATTTGGAAGAGAAAATTTTATTATCTCTAGCTGTAGACGATTTAATGCATCACAGCTATTTCTGACTGTTGCTTAAAGATCCTTTGGTCTCTATGTACTTGGAGCTGATCTAAAAGTCAGATGACTTCCCTGAGCGTACTTGGTAAAATGCTCAGCTTGGAAGTCTGTAGGAAATCTATACTCCCGTTCACTTGTATGGCGGCACAACTCTCTGAGTGACCCACAAAACTGTTTTAGAGAAGTGTTTCTCAAAACTTTAAGATGTGAGGACTTGAGCTCCTAGCACTCTGAAACACTTCTAATTAGGACTTCTAATCATCTGGAGAGCATGTCCTATTATTCCATGAAAATGGAGAAGAATTCTACTTCATACAATTCCCTTGAAAATAGCAATAGTGCTGCATTTTTCTACAACAGTTCGTAAAACCTGTATGCATCATATTTGGGGATATTAAATAAATTAAATAAATAAATAATAAATAAACAAACAAACAAAACGGTCAGTATGGCTTTTAGTTATGTTAGTTATGTTGGACAATGTAAGAATGATATTCCTGTTCCTAAATACAGTATTATCCATTATTCTTCTAAGTATTAACTGTTACTGGTTCATTAAAGCAGAGGTAAAGAATGTCATTGGGAATTGCAGAATGTCTCTCATGTAAACATTAATTCTGAATTGCTGTGATTTTTTTTCCAAGTTGAACAGTGCATTAGAAATTCTCCATGTTTTATTATTTATATGAAATAAAGCTTGATTTCATGGCAGCACCAGTCTCAAGAATACTTCTTATAAAAGCTACATGCTTAACTTTACTCTCTATGCATCCTTTGTGCCACATAAAACTATCTGCATAACAGTCCTTTTTCTATAGTATTTCACCAACGAGAATGTTTCCTTGAGTAATTTTCTGAAGCACAATTGAAATATTAATGCGGGGACTAAGTCAAAGGTAGACAGAGCTTTACCTATATTTCCTTCTTTCTTCTTCCAGAGAGAAAAAAAAAAGCATTAGAATGTGGCATTTAATTTGCTTCCTTTAGGTTAATAAGTATATTCATTACAGCTGAAATAAAATGAGAGTTAGTGGATTATAAATTGGCTTTGAGGGAAAGGAAGTTTTACTTTATTCTGCCCTGGTCAGACCCCATTTGAAATAAAGTGTATAGTCCTCGTTATGGCGGTCGTTGCCCTTTGGAAAGGATAATGACAAACTGGATAGAGTTTGGAGGAAGCCAATGGTGATAAGGGGTCTGAAAACTAAGCCCTATGAGAAATGTTTAGAAGATCAGGGTATACTTAGCCTGCAGAAGTAGTTTACTGAAGGGAGACAGGGTAATGGTCTAACAACTGCCACAAAAAAAGTTGTAAAATTGGGTGTGGTCAGGTGAAGACTGCTTAACAACCAGCAGGATTTATGGCCATAATTCCAGGTCATAAACTGAGGACTATCTGATTAACACTCTGATTTAGTCTATGATGATACAGGTAATCCTCGACTTACAACCATTCATTTAATGACTGTTTGAAGTTACAATGGCACCCCAAAAGTGACTTAGGACCATTTTTCACACTTACGACCATTGCAGCCATCCCCGTGGTCACACGATCGAAATTCTAACGCTTGGCAACTGGCATGTACTTATGACGGTTGCAGTGTCTCGGAGTTCTGCGATCCCCTTTTTGATGAGCTGAGTCAATGCAGAAGCCAGATTCATTTAATAAACTTGTTGCTAACTGAACAACTGTAGTGGTTCACTTAATAACTGTGGCAAAATTCGCTTAACAAATGCCTTGCTTTGTGACAGAAATTTTGGCTCTATTGTGGTCATAATTGGAGGACTAGCTGTACTTAATATTCAGACCTGACTGATTATATTACACCTTCAGAAAGTTATTCAGAGTAAAGGTACTGCTCCTGAGTTTAATCTCTTTGTGATATTATTAGTCGAGCCTGACTGACTATACACAGTCTGGTGCATGGAATAGAAGACTGCATTCCATTGTCAACTCTGCTGTAATGCATCCATATGCTCCAGAATCTCAATTACTAAAGAACACAAAAAGCCGTCAACCTTTTCTTCCAATGCCAGTACTTGGTATTGTGCATTACTTGAACTGCCGTAAGCATTTTAGGAAGACAGAAGTCAGGGAAAGAAATTATGATGAGTAGCCAGTGAAAAATAGGCAGTAGGACTTGTTGGTTTTGTTTTTTTTAACTTGTCTTTTTCATGAATAAGCATTCAAAGCAGCAATAACTTAAAGAGATTAATTATTTTTCTCATGATTTGCATAACATCAAATTGAAAAAAAAAATGACCAGAGATTGCTTCTTCCAATGCAAATTCCACTTCTGAAACTGCTCACTCAACTTCTTGATCCCTCAAATATCTTTGGTTCTTTTCTTCCAATGAGATCTGGCTGGCTAAGATAGCAGCAATAACGCTTCGGTCAGAGTGAAAAGGACAAAGATCTGAAGCTTCTCTTTTTCCATATGCTCAAATGCCAGAATAAAAAGTCCTGGTGGCTTTAGAGATGACATTTCCTGAAATATTCCTGTTATTTGCAATTCAACCTCCTGTCTCAGCAAGGTGAATCTTATTTAACAGAAGGAGGTTAAATGACTATGACAATGCTAAGCTTTCAGATGCATATGCAGACTAGAAAATGTGTGCTAGAGTGCCCCAAATCCTTGTTTTATATTCTTGTAACACATAATCTAACCAAACAACCTGCTCAAAACCTCACGTAGCTAGGTGTGGAGTTTGCTATGTAAGTAGACCATCATGAGTACACAGAAACAATCTCAATTGGATTTCAAATTCAGCTTATATCTACTGCTCATTGACCTATTACTCCATGTCTCCATCCTCCATCCTTTTAAACTGGTTTGAATAATATAAGGTAGTATGTCTTAGAGACTTAGAATCAATTAAGGAGATGTAGAAATTTGAATAGGATAGGATAGGGATAGGGAATAGAACAGAACAGAATAGAATAGAATACTTTTATTTAGCCAAGTATTTATTTAGCAATAGCAATAGCACTTAGACTTATATAATGCTTCACAGTTCTTTACAGCCCTGTCTAGGTGGTTTACAGAGTCAGCATGTTGCCCCCAACAATCTGGTTCCTCATTTTATGACCTTATAAGGATGGAAGGCTGAGTCAATCTTGAGCTGGTAAGAATCAAACTGCTGGCAGTCACCAGAATTGGTCTGCAACACTGCATTCTAACCACCGCGCCACCACGGCTCACTGCTAGATTCAAAAAAATTGTCTAGTCTAATGAAAAGAAGAACTAGGGGTGACATGATAGCAGTGTTCCAATATTTGAGGGACTGCCATAAGAAAGAGGGAGTCAACGACTTGCTTTCAGAAGTTGTGGGCACTCCACCACTAGAGGCTTTTAAGAAGAGAAAGGACAGCCACTTGTTTGGAATGGTATAGGGCAGGGGTAGGCAATCTCGGCTCTTTTATGACTCATGGACTTCAACTCCCAGAATTCCTGAGTCAGCTATGCTGACTCAGGAATTCTGGGAGTTGAAGTCCATGAGTCATAAAAGAGCCGAGGTTGCCTACCCCTGGTATAGGGTCTCCTGCTTGAGCAGGGGGTTGGACTAGAAGACCTCCAAGGTCCTTTCCAACTCTGTTATTCTGTTAATTTGTCTCTGGTACAGAAATACTAATAATACTAATAATACTAATACTAATACTAATACTAATACTACTACTACTACTACTACTACTAATAATAATAATAATAATAATAATAATAATAATGATAATGATAATGATAATGATAATGATAATGATAATAATGATGATGATGTGCCATCAGTAGAATGGAGAAATAAGAGGTAATAAAAGTATAAACAATGTTACAGGCACACTCTATGAATTAGTATACATACACATTAGAAAGAATCAATAAATAAATCTCTAACTAAACAACTCTATGGTTCACCATCATGTATGTCTTGTCTTTTCCTATTCCAAATCATAGAGTGTAACCCCATGTGTTCTGTCATTCTCCTTCTCTTCTAGAACAGCATTTCAACTGTCATCAGACCGAATCGGACTCCTCGGATTTTCTACAAAAGTACTAAGACATGATTTTTTTCAATATGCATTCATATGCATTTCATATGCATCTTTCATCCCCAGGAATGTCAACGCTGCAATGATTTTGGCTGAAGCTATTTCCATTTCGTTTTTGGTTGCCACAGTAATAGGAGGGGGGATGAATATGTTTAAGGTTAGACTAAACAATAAATTGTCCCATGGTAATCAAGGTTATTGCTGCCTGGGTTTTGGCGGGATGAGTCTTCCGTTAGAAAGCCCGCCAAAGTAGTTTATTGGGGAATGTGATTTATGACATAGTGCTGGGATGGGAAGTTCAACTTTGTAACATTGTAATCTTTGGGAGGGAACTCCAGTCTTGGTTTCACTTTTGACCATGCCGATACTTTGTAGCCAATAAATATGTTTTTTAAGGAAACCTCTTGCCCTGGAGTTCTGTTTTTACTGGTCTCATCTATCAGAACCATGACACCTAAACATTAGAGAGAATAAATAAATAAATCTCTAACTAAACAACTCTATGGTTCACCATCATGTATGTTTTGTCTTTTCCTATTCCATATCATAGAGTGTAGCCTCATGTGTTCTGTCATTTTCCTTCTCTTCTAGAACAGCATTTCCCCTGTCATCAGACCGAATCGGATTCCTTGGATTTTTTACAAAAGTCTTAAGACATGATTTTTCCAATATGCATTCAGATCTGAGGGATGATATGCATCATTCACCCCCAGAATGAATATTCATATATACTATATAAATCTACAGGTAATCCTTGACTTACAAGCATTGGTTTAGTGACTGACTGTTCAAACTTATAATGGTACTAAAAAAAGTGACTTATGATCATTTTTCACCCTTACAACCGTTGTACCATCCCCATGGTCACATGATCAAAATTCGGATGCTTGGCAACTGGCCTGTATTTATGGCAGTTGCAGTCCTGAGGTCATGTGACCATTCTTTGGGACCTTCTGACAAGCGAAGTCAATGGGGAAGCCAGATTCATTTAACAACTCTGTTACTAATTTAACAACTGCAGTGATTCACTTAGCAACTGTGGCAAGAAAGGTCGTAAAATGGAGCAAAACTCACTTAACAACTCTCTTGCTTAGCAACAGAAATTTTGGGCTCCATTGTCAACGTAGGTCAGGGGCTATTCTGGTTATGGAGATTCTTATATATTGTTCTAATCTTAATGCTGGTTGTAGCTGGCAAGCTGCTCAAGGTTTCCTATGATTGGATAAGTATATACTGTAAGCCTTACAAACAAACGAACAAAGCTACATAGCAATCCTACTTGGATAACTCTATAACCTTTTCCCCCCTTGTGGGACTGTAATAGTTGTATATTTTCCAGTCTGAAACAATTATGAAAGGTAGAATACAAGATGAGGATTCTTTTGAAACCTGATGTGTGTTCTGCTAAGTAATAAGTTTGAACTGATTCTCTATTTTGTGTGTTGCAAATTAATTCTCAGTTTAGTTCAACACAATGACACTATTTGTGATCTGACTCATTCTTGCTGAAGATCTCTAATACAATTAAAAGAGAACCCATTGTTTTAGCATCTAGCATATTCATCTGAACCTAGAGAAGCATCTCAATACATTATCCCAACACAATTCTGTAGGGGGGTTCTTGATGTGGGTGCCTGTGCTTCTTACACAATTCTTCACTGTATCTGATGAGGTAAATGATGGAATTATGGTTAATGAATGCACGAGCCATGGATCAAACTAGATCAAATTTGAATCTCTTCTTACTAATGGCCTTTCAGAACAGAATAACAGAGTTGGAGGGGACCTTGGAGGTCTTCTAGTCCAACCCCTGCTGAAGCAGGACATCCTATACTATTTTTTTGTGTCTCTTTTCTGCACTCTTTTCAGAGTTTAATGTATCTTTTATATTGTGGTGACCAAAACTGGACGCAGTATTCCAAGTGTGGTTTTACCAAGGCATTATAAAGTCGTAGTATCACTTCTCATGATCTTGATTCTATCTCTTTGTTAATGCAGCCCAGGATTGCATTGGGTTTTTTGGCAGCTGAAGAACATTGCTGGCTCATATTTAAGTGGTTGACCACTAGGTCTGCAACATCCCTCTCACAGTTACTGCTGTTGAGCCAAGTTTCACCTAGTCTGTACCTTGCCTAAGTGTAAACCTTACTTTTTTCTACATTGAATTTCATTTTGTTAGATAGGGCCCAATGTTTAAGTCTATTGAGATCCATCTGGATCTTGAGCCTATCTTCTTGCTAGTTTTGTGTCATCTGCAAATTTGATGAGTTTTCCTTTTATTTCCTCATCCAAATCATTTGTGTTTATGAAGATATTAAAGCGTACTGGGCCTAAAACAGAACTGTTTCTTTCCTTCCATATAGATGTAGCTCCATTAAGGACTATACATTGAGTGCGTATTATTACTTTCATTATGTCTCATAATGAATCAAAGAGTTTGTTCAATGTTATTGGAGACTTACTACAGTTTTAATATACTTGAGTGGTGCTACTCCTATAGTCAGATCTGCATACATTTTGTTACAAAAGAAAAGTTAACACAACACAACTTTCTGCAGTTAGGTATTTGATTGGTATATTCTCTGTATCGGGTAAAGAAAAATTACGGTTTTTGTGTGTTTGCACATGTTATTCTACCTCTCTTTGCCACATAAAGGAGCAAAGATCAGTGCTCTTGACACTGTTAATTAAAAACCTGAAATTTCCTCCCAGCTGTTTCTTGGTGCTTAGCTGATAGTGGCCATGAGGGCTACATTGTTTTTATTTGTTTGTTTTTCAAGAGGGCCTGAGGATGTTAACTTCCACTTCTGAACCAGGTTGGTTGAATATTGTATGCCGTTGTTGTTCTTATATTCTTTCAACTGTATTTCACTTATGCATTATATATTAGAGTTTGGATCTCTTTTGCACCATGGGACTTGAAAGATCTTATGAATACACAAACTTTTGCTCAGCCTGCCTACAGCCAACATCGAAGAATTGCTGCATAAATGACTCAGCCCTGCCTCTATGCCAAGGAACTTAGATATCCAGAGTTCCCATTTCTAACAGACCCACAGGACACACTGGGATCATCCATGAATTCAGTGATTTCATCAGAAAGCAGAGGGCATAAAACAAAGAGGAGAAGCTGCTACCAAAGCAGATGAGAGAGCCTTCAGCCCAAACCAGGAAACTAACCTAAGAAAATATTTCAGACAAGACCCTCCCTAGCTCACACAAAGATAAAGAGAGGGAGGGGGGAAGCACATTCAAATTTGCAAGGTTCTATTATTATACTATTGCAATAAAAGTAGTCCTTACCTGAGATGGCATTGGTTTCCTAGTCTGGCCTACCAGATTTGCAGATGACACAAATTTCAATGGGATACGAAATAGAAATAAAAGCCCAGATAATGTTAGTAGCTAAAAGAAATGGGTGGAAAGTAAGAGAACGAAATGTTAAGGCAGACAAATGCAAAAGGTCTTCAATTAGAAATTCACTGAATTCATGGATGTTTCCAAATGCCCAGAATGGGGGATACCTGGCTACATAAGGACACTTGTGAAAATCTTGGGAGTAGTAATAAATTACAAGCTGAATATTAACCAGCAGTATGTTGTGACTTATACAGCAGTCAGAGAGTAAGGGGAAGAAAGAAAGATCAAATGCCAAAGAGTTATAATTTTATAACCGCAGCAGTGAATCTTTTCATTGTACAGGTAGTCCTCAGTTTAAAACCTTTCGTTTTAAGGTTAAGAAGCAATGGATGGAAACTAATGAAAGCAATGGATGGAAACTAGTGGAAACTAATCAAGGAGAGAAGCCACCTAGAAATAAGAAGAAATTTCCTGACAGTGAGAACAATTAATCAGAGGATCGACTTGCCTCCAGTTGTTGTGGGTGCTCCATCACTGGAGGCTTTTAAGAAGAGACAGGACGACTTCCGGTTCCGTATCGCGGCGCTGGCGGTCGTGCAGAGAGAGTTGTCTCTTCGCCGGCCGGTTTCCCTTCGGCAGTTTCCCTGGACAGAGTCGAAAGTCGCCCTGGAGGGGTGACCACCGTTGAGGAGGACCTTTGTTTGACCGCGGAAGGGCGGCAGCTCCTTCCACGGTCCGAGGCAGCTCCTTAGGGCCGACAAAAAAAAGATTGGCCATTAACATGGCCGATCACTTAGCCGCACCAGCCAAAAGTCACAAGAACATCTAAGCATAAAGAACCACTGTGGAAGATCCGGGTGAGACCCTTCCTTTCCTTTCTTTACCCTATCTACCCCTGTGAAAAGCCCCCTTTGAATTATTTCCCTATTTTGATATAGCAGTGTTTGCTTACTTGGGAAGATAAGCTTTGGAACAAAAGGAAAGAATAATTAATTTTAATGACTACTTCTACTTTTGGATACTCTGGGGTCCCCAAAAAAACCCTATTATAGAATTTTATTATTCTATTTACTTGGAGAATATTGTTTCTTTTATTTTTTAACTGGAAAAAAACTTTATTGGCGTCTGGGAAAAGATTCTATAACCTACTGGGGACATCTTGTGGCGAAATCTGACACTGTAATTGCTTTTTTTCCCCTTTGATTTTGAGACTGGCTTTGACCTTCAAATTATCATAAAAGGGAAAAGATAAAGAAGCTGAAGCAGCTGGGTGGTGAAACTAAATGTTAGAAATTGTGGAGGTGGATACTGGCTGACTGTTATTAAATATAGCCTCCACTAAAAGACTAAAGGACTATTTTTAATCACCACTGAAATGGAGGAACTTTATCCACCACTTAACTACAATCTCATACTGGAAAAAATTCTTGAAGCCACTGAGCAAATGGACTCCAGAATGAAGGTTAAAGAGGTTATTCCAGAACTACAAACTAAATCTCAAACTTTAACTGATCAATCTACAGACCAAGGAATAGCAGAGGAGGAACAGATCAACAGCCAAGAGGCCTGTATGCAACACTATGTACAATTCAGTGAGATGGAGGAACCTTATCTACATCTTAATTATAAACTTATACTGAAAAAAATTCTTGAAGCCACTGAGCAAATGGACTCCAGAATGAAGGTTAAAGAGGTTATTCCAGAACTACAAACTAAATCTCAAACTTTAACTGATCAATCTACAAACCAAGGAATAGCAGAGGAGGAACAGATCAGGAACAGAGGATGGAGATGGAGGAACCTTATCCACATCTTAATTATAAACTTATACTGGAAAAAACTTTTGAAGTTACTGAGCAAATGAATTCCAGAATGGAAGCCAAAGATGTTGCTCCAAAACTGCAAACTGATTTCCAGACTCCAATTGACTATTTTACAAGCCTAAAAACAACAGAAGAGGAACAAACCAACACCAAAGAGGACTTTACACTATTCTATATACAATCTACTGAGATTTTTGATGATCAAAGAGTGACTTCAATTAAACCATATGCAACTTCAAAAGCAACAGGAATTGATGTTCAAACACGATTTATTGAGAATTGTGACAACTTTGAAAACTAATTACTAACTACAACATTGGACATAACCGATTGTGCTACCCAGCTTAACCAAATATTGAGATTTGAATTTTTAGGGCAACAGCGGAATAATTACAAAGGAGCCAGTTTCCTAAAATTGATAATGGGATGCTCTCCCTTGATTCAAATGATATGTCGAGGAATCAATGGAGACCTATCTGATGATATAGTGGCTCTGTTATGGAAACCTGCTTGGCACAAAAAGAAAGCCAGAGTAAGACTCAAAAATGGGATTTAAAATTTTACTTAATGGGTTGAAAAGGCTTTTTAGAGATATGGACTGATTTAATGTTTAGGATTTAGACCTATAACTGAGATGAAAATTATTGGTTAGATTATAGTCTGGAACTGTAATACGGAAAAAGTTTTAAATGAGGAGTTATTAGGATAAGAAATAGAATATATATGTGAAATAGAGTAAGAATGTATTTTTTGGAATAATATGTTTATTTTAGGTATGATAATCACTTTGTAATGGAATGAGAACAAGGAAATGGATTGTGACAATGGAAGATATGGAATTAGTAAATGAGGAGTTATTAGAATAAGAAATAGAATATATTTGGGAAACGTAAGAATGTAACTGTTGGAATAATATGTTTATTTTAGACATTATAATTATTATGTTATGAAACAAGGGAAATTAGGGATACCCGAAGTGTAAACAACATGCTTATTTAAGGCTAAATTGGAATATGGTAATTGGAATTTAGTAAAGCTTAAAAACAGGATTGGGACTTGTATAGGTAAAATGTTATTGATAAGTCTATTGATTGGTTGAATTTTATTTAGAAATGTATTAATTTGAATATGCTATATTAATTGAGGGGAAAAGAGAGGGAACTTTTTAAGGAGTTAACCTGAGCTTTATATGTATGACTTTGTTTTTGGATAATTGATTACCCCATCACCACATTGTTTCCTAAGCACCTTGATGTAAAAATTGAAAAATTAATAAAACTTGTTTAAAGAAGAGACAGGATGACAATTTATTTGGAATTATATAGGGTTTCTCTCCTGAGCAGAAGGTTGGACTAGAAAGACCTCCAAGGTCCCTTACAACTCTGTTATTTTATTCAGTGATCATTTGGAGTTACAATGCCACTGAAAAAAAGGGACTTATGACCATTTTTTCATACTTAACATCATTACAGCATCCCCTTGGTCATGCGGTCAAAATTCAGATGCTTGGCAACTGGCAAGTATTAATGATGTTTGCAGTGTCCATGGGTCATGTGATTACTTTTTGCGACCTTCTGACAAGCAAAGTCAATGGGGAAGCTTAACAACCATGTTGCTAATGTAACAACTACAGTGATTAAGGAGAAACGTCCTAACAGTGTAGACAATTAACCAGTGGAACAGCTTGCCTACAGAAGTTGTAGGTGGTTCATTACTGGTGGTTTTTTAAGAAAAGACTGGACAGCCACCTGTCTGAAATGGTAGAGGGTCTCCTGCTTGAGCTGGACTAGAAGACCTCCAAGGTCCCTTCCAGCTCTATTCTGATTGATTTATCTAACAACTGTGGAAAGAAAGGCCATGAAATAGGACAAAACTCACTTAACAATTGTCCCACCTTAGGAAGAGAAATGTTTGGCTCAATTGTGGTCATAAGTCAAGGACTACCTGTATTTTGAATTGAGAACACAAAGGCACTCTTGAAAACTGAGGTCACATGGAAGAAGGTAAAAAAAAAATGTTCTCTGACCTTTTAGAGGACACACAATATTGTATTTATGTTACAAAAAGGTAGGTTCTAATTAAATGTAAGAAAAAAAATGTCCTGACATTTGGGGAAGTTTGACAGGAGGACTAATTATCAAGAAAAGTGGTAGTCCTTCTTCATTGGATGAGTTCAAGCCAAGGCTAGACAACAAATGGAATTAATTTAGATTCTGCATTGAGCAGGGGAGTCAGATTCAATAACCTAAATAATCCCTTCCAACTCTTGCAATTCTATTATTCTATGATTCTAAGATCTGTGCATCACATCTATCAATTGTATAGCACCTTCCTGGCTAAGCACCACTTCAGTTCTCCAGAAATATGTATTATGGAACAAGTGAAAAGGGACTGGATGAAAATAATAATGACAATTTCTCTCACACAGAGACACACACAGGCAGAGAGAGAGAGAGAAACATAATTAACAGCATGTGCTTCTAGTATTATAGCAATGCAAATGTCCTTGAAATTTCAGTTGCTATGCATCTGCTATGCAGCATCCCATTATGACATTAAATCTCAATAACCAGGAGTTAGTCCAAACAATTAATTGATAATACACCACTGGCACTTTGGGGAAACCATGCAGAAACATATAGCAAATATTTCAAGAGAGAAGAGAATGCACTGGGAATTAATCAGATAACAACGAGTTCACATACCTTTCTCCACAACAACAAAATTCTCCATTACAAAAAATAAACAAATAAGGCCATCAACCCTGATTTTTTTTTATTGGAACAGGTTTATTTTACAAATGCCTTTTTTCCCTCACACTCCGATTAGCTTAGGGAAAACAGCTCATTGTTTAATCTGTGGTATTTTTCATTTATTCAGAACTATTTTTGAACAGGAATCCAATGAACTAAAAAAAATGTGTAGATCAAAATCTGCTCATAAAACCAGCTTTAGGAATAACCTCCCCTTATCCACTTTTTTAAACTATGTGGCAATGATGACCACATTATTTTTAAATAATGTTGACCACATTATTTTTAAATAATGTGGCAATGATGACCACAAACTACTTATGCTAACTGCTTTTTTCAGACTATTTTCATAATTCTACATGATGATATATATCATTTTTCATGGAAGTTGCATAAATTAAATATGTCAACTGCCAAACCTCAGGCAAACCTCTGCTTATTATTGGGAATGAAAATTCTTAGCTGTGTCAGTTATGTATGTAGAATAATATCAAAAAATAAAAATTTGTTACGGAGAAAATGTTCCCTATTCCCATGTTCCTTTTCACATTTAATTCCATTTTAAAGAAATGAATCAGAGCCGTGGAATAAAAGTAGATCTTAATAATGCCACTCAATTACATCTCAATGAAAAACTTTGTTTCCAGATTGGTGCAGTTTGTCAGGATCCATTTTACTGTCTAAAAGTTTAGCTAAAAATTGTCTGATGAATATTCTCTTTTATATTTGATTGTTGCATCCTGAATATTTAAACTAAACTTTGCTCTGATTGCCATCTGACAAATCACACATGAAACAGCCTTTGATTATCTAACTGTCATGGTAATGTATCAAATTATTGTTTGCTTGATGAAATGACGAAAGACAAAACGGTGCAAACTTGTAAGAACAAAAGATCAACAATCCAATCTCTTCATTCACAACCCATCATAGAGTTGGACGATGCCAAATCAAAGCATCTTAACTGACGCATTTCCTGCCCAGCTTCTTTTGAAATAACCAGCAAATGTCCATCGATACATGGTTCCACTTGTGCCTGGCCTTGCAGTCATAAAGTGGGTGACACAGTGATGCAGAAGCTTAATGACACTGGAATTTCATGCCAGAAGTGGTCTGCACTCTGCCAGTTTGAGCCTAGCTCCGTGAGATGGAGTGAGCTCGATCCCTAATTTCTGCCCACCCAGCTGTTCAAAAATCATGCCATATTGCAAGTAGATAAATGGGTATCACTTTGGTGGGAAAAACCTAGCTGCATTCATGTGTGTAGAGAGCGGAAGCTGGCATCGGACCTGATTGGATGACAGGCATCATGACATGAAGCAAGGCAGGAACGGTGGAGGAGCCTGGAAGAGCCAGCAATCCAAGTACTGCTACAAAACTGATATAAAGTTAGTTCACTTCCCAGGATGTACCAAGGATAGGCGTGTAAGCACTGAGCAGAAAGAACTAGCATTCTAGGCTGTCAGGACTGCATTGAGTATCTAGCCTGTGTAGATTTCCCTGACATTGAGTGCCATATGCTAAATAAATGAACAAACAAACAAACAAAGTCAGAAAGTTTTTCCCAGCAATCAACTAGCATTGGCCTTCCTGTAAGTAAAACTGATTAATCTATGTTTTGGGGTGATAAATAAAATTACAGAATTGTCTTCTTTGTGATAGCCCTTCACATCTTTAATGTCCTCAAAAATGGCAATCCATAGAGGAATCTTCTAGTTCTTTAGGCTGTCATTTTCAGAATCACAAGGATTTTATCATGCCTTCTTCTGGCTGCCTTCTTTAGTTCCTTTTAGCATTTTATATTGCTGTTATGGAGACAATATTGAGGGCTCTCATTTCCAACAGGAAATATACATTCTGAGATGTTTCATATGAGCTACTAGAAGATCAATTCCGAATGAATTTCCAGATTATCCTATCTTCCACAACAACACTATATTGAAATCTATGGAAGAAAACATACTTCCATTTGTATGCTTACTAAAATTCATAGAATTTCAGTCCTGCAAGGAGCCAATTTTGCACTGAGAGCTGATCTTCATTTTTATCGTAGTCTTCCTCATGAAATAATTTTTTATTATAGTCTTCAATTAACAACCATAATCAGGACTAGATTGACTTTGCCAAGCAATATGGTCATTAAGTGAGTCATTCTAGGTTTATTATTAATTACTAATTATTAATTATTAATTTTTACTGCAGTCATTAAAAGATCATGGTTGTTAAACAAATCCAGCTTCCTCCATTGACTTTGCTTGCTGGAAGTCAAGAGGGAAGGTCACAAATGGAAATGATGTGATCCTGGGACATTGCAACTGTCATAAATACATATCAGTTGCCAAGCATCCAAATTTGATCAGGTGACCACCGGCAGGCTGCAGCCATTGTAAGTGCAAAGATCCATCGTAAGCCAATTTTAGCTGTATCATAATTTCAAACAATTGGTAAATGAATGGTCATAAGTCAAGGACTATCTGCATTCTACTTGTCATGCTTGTCATCCCACAAGAATTCCAAAATAGGGGTTGGAATGCTTAGAGATTGATTGCAGTATTATAGCTAAAAGTTCTGTCTTCCCACCCGGTGCCTAATTGTCACTTGAACATATCCAATAAAAGAATGTTCATTATCTCAGAATACTTAACAGGTATAAGTAATCAAGGCTTAAGAGGAGGAGCAAGAAACCTGTGGTTTTCCAGATGTTGAAAATTACAAGTTAGGTCAGGCCAGTCAGCATATCTATCAATGAGGAATGATGACAGTTGCAATACAGTAATATTCAGAGGACCATATTTTTCATCTAGCTTATTCAGTCAACAGGAAAAACAATAGGAAATTCCTAAATGAGGATAAAAAAGCCACAAGAAAATAAACATGTATTTAATACTGATCTCATTATTTCTACTTTAATTTTCTCCTTTCCTTTTTCCTCTACGGTGTATCTGTTTGCCGGTATTCTTTGTCCCAGAATTAATTGCAGCAATTCTATTAAAATGGTTTGAAATGAGCAACAAGTTTTCTAATTAAATTGTGAAGAAAATGAAATGCTTGGGGTTTTTTTCCTTCTATTCTAACTGTACCCAAATTTATATTTAATTAAATAAACACCTTCATTCAGACAAAAAATGTAACCCAACCCAACCCATACATTTCAAAAGTAACCAGAATTGTTCCTCTAGCTATTCGTTTGTCCCTTATAGCCCAATTGATTTTCTGATGGGTTCTGTAAGTCTTTTCAGTGGCATCTATTTGGAGAGACAGATGGGATTGAATGAAATCACAACATATTTGTGCTTTGCTAATTAGACTCTGTTAAAAGAGAGGGATGTGATGGCTATGACAATTCTCCATTCCAGATATTGGATGTTATACACCAGAAATCCTTGGACAACAAAGGTGACCAACAAGCAAGTACTGGAGTGCAATCACACCAGACGTGTCACTGGAAGACAAAATCACAAAACTGCATCTCACTTACTTTGGCTACATCATGCAGAGGGATTCACTGGAGAAAGAAATTATATTTGGAAAAGTTCTTGGTAAAAGGAAACCAGGCTGCCAAAGAACACAGTGGCTGGACAACCATCAGAGCTGACACCAGCCAGAGCATAGAACAACTCAACGAAGTAGTGCAAGATCGGAAGATGTGGCGAGACATGGACCATCGAATCGCCCAGAGTCAAACATAACTGAATGGATAACATCATCATCATAGAAGACCTCCAAGGTCCCTTCCAACTCTGTTATTCTATTCTATTCTATTCTATTCTATTCTACTCTACTCTACTCTACTCTACTCTACTCTACTCTACTCTACTCTACTCTACTCTACTCTACTCTACTCTACTCTACTCTACTCTACTCTACTCTACTCTACTCTACTCCAGAGAGCTAAAATGCTGAAATTTGTATATCACCCTACTTTATTTCCACTTTTTTCTCTTTGACAATACAGGTAGTCCTCAATTTACAACCAGAGTCCACAGGGAATCCAGATTTGCTTAATGACCACATAATCCACTTAATAACTGCAACAATTCACTTAACCTGGCACATCTGACTTAACAACTGCCTTGCTCAGCAACAGAAATTCTGGTCGTCATTGTGATCTTAAGTTGAGGACTACTTGTATAAAATGCAGTGGCCTGATCGAGATTAATGCATTTGCAGTTATTATTAGTCTTTCCTTCAGATAAAAAATAATGTACATTCCTGACATTTGTCTATGGAAATTCTCAGTCCATGTTTTTCTCAAAGGTGCTTTGTCAAGAGGCAACTGGACTTTCTTGTTTTTCTGCAGGATGTTTGACACCCCTGCTCTAAAAGAATGCAAATGACCAGCTGACTACAAATCCTTCCATTTCCCCACCATCCAGTCAGAGCTGAGGAAGTTTCTTGGATGAGAAGCGAAACATTTTCAAAGAAAAAAAAAAGAAAGTCCAGTTGCCTCTTGAAAAAAGCACCTTTGGGACCCCTGACATTTGTTTGTATTATTCTTCCCTCAAATAAATAATAATTAAAAAAAATATCTTTCAATAGAACATGCCTGCTTGAGATTAAAATAAGGGCCACGTTTCTCTATGACAACTTACAGTGGTGTCCAGTACTGACCATGAAAATGAAATAATAATAATAATAATAATAATAATAATAATAATAATAATAATAATAATAATAATAATAATAATAATAATAATAATAATAATAATAATGTTGGAAGGGACCTTGGAGGTCATCTAGTCCAACCCCCTGCTCAGGCAGGAAACCCTATACCATTTCAGACAAATGGTTGTCCAGTCTCTTCTTAAAAACCTCCAGTGGTGGAGCATTCACTGCTTCTGGAGGCAGGTTGTTCCACTGGTTAATTGTTCTAACTGTCAGGAAGTTTCTCCTTAGTTCTAGGTTGCTTCTCTCCTTGATTAGTTTCCATCCGTTGCTTCTTGTCCTGCCTTCAGGCGCCTTGGAAAATAGCTTGACTCCCTCTTCTTTGTGGCAGCCCGAGATATTGGAACACTGCTATCATGTCCCCCCTCGTCCTTCTCTTCATTAAACTAGACATACCCAATTCCAGCAGCCGTTCCTTATATACTTTAGTCTCCAGTCTCCTAATCATCACCATTTTATATTTTATATTTTGCCTTAAGAATTGACATGTACTATGTCTCTCCATACCACAGATGCTACGCGGGCTGTTAGATGCTAGAGAACATTCATAAACAGTTGAACTTTCTTTCTGTACAAGAAGCCTGAGGACAGAATGGAGTGTGCGCTGCTAATGAGGAGGAGATAAGATCGAGGGACTTAGATACTTTAATACTATGGGAAAAAAATCACTAGGCAGGATGGATATACAAACAAGGTGAAGCTGGGTGTTTGTGTTACTCCTATTGCCTCCTTGGATGGGTCTAATAGCTAAATGAAGCTTATGTGCATGCAATCCACATGTGCAGAAGTGTCTTTCTGTAAATTGCTAAACCTTCTTGAAAAGGCAGTCAAAAGGTTTCAAATATTCAAGATAATTGAAGAAAGGCCACATTAATAAGGACAATGGAGAAATGTAGGCGAGATGATAGTCCGTGACCCACTATGTTGCCTTTTCTGTAATTCATAGAATATTCTACAATCCCTGTCTTAAACAGGGATTATATGATTGATCTATATGCATGTATCTTTGGATTAGTAATTTAAAGCAGTTATGCGCCACCTGGTTAATATAAACTAAGTGTAAATGTATCAGAGCACAAAAGAAGACTATGTGAATGGGTATCCCCTCTCAGAAAGCAAGCATATTAAACATTATAATAAGAATTACTTGAATATTATGCATTGCTCTATTCAAGTTGATATATGGTGGCCATTTCTTTCTTTCTTTAATAAATGCAACCTTTTTAATCAAGTCTGCTCAGGAGGGCAGAAGATTAGTAAGAAGGGAAGCAAATGCAATGTTAGATTAAGTATGCTGGGAATTAAAAAAATATAATTTTGCATTATTACCAGGTCTGTATATTGAGGACAGAATATGCAGTGTTAAATTAAATATAGCACAATATAGAAGGGGAAGAAGAAAAATGAATCTGATACACAAGACAGAAAAAAATCATGAATACTTCAGCCAAATTTGCCTTGTGTTTACCTTATTTCATTTTATGTACTCTGTGAAGATCTTCTTTTAAGCCAGGAATTTATAATGCAAATTCTATTTGCTCAACAACTGCACTAGGTTTTGTGCAGGATATCAGGATCTGCACTCCAAAACTGGTAGAGGCAGGATCTCTTTTACTGAGATGGAAGCTTTAATGGTTAAAATATTCCTTCAACTTTTACCCAAACTCCAAAATATGCAACAAAAGGCGGATATTTTGGAGCTGACTAATTCTAGGGGCTGAAGAAAGGTTAGTTAATCTCTGCAGTTTCCCACCATTTACTTTCATTTGATACATTTGATGGAAGAAAACCATCTACTTTACAGTATCTCCATGATACATAATTTCATATGCTTTTATCTTGTCAACCTACAATTTTATGTAGTTCCATAATATCATTCTACTTATTTACTTGTAACTCCAAATACAATATTGGTTAAATTAATGAGTTGATACAGTCTTTTTGGGGAGAGGGGAAATACACTGCCTCCACCCCACTTCAAAAAACCCAGATCAATCCTTGCAATTTCTAACTATATTCTGCCGAGTATCAAGTTCTGCTAAATCATTTTGAGAATAAAATTATGACTATTTGTGAACATACAAAGACATGAGGATGGACAGATGTGTTCTGTATTAAAGCTGAAAACAGATGTAAAAGATGAGACCAGGAGCTATGATGCAATAGGGCAACTTGAAATTTCTTTATAATATATATTATTTATATTTCTTTATAATATAAGAAGCTCCCAGACATTAAGTTAACACTCTACCATTTAGTTACTCCAATCCCTTTTCCCTTTTTTACAACCCTGTAATCCCTTAATTCGGAGTAGAGTTGGGGCGATTGGATGGAGCTGAATATTTACTGGCTGGATGCCCTTCCTGACGCCTACACAGAGTTCGCAGATTTTTTTTTCTTTGCACCTACCATGTTTCCCCGAAAGTAAGGCCTACACCAACAATAAGCCCTAACTTGATTTTGGGGATTGACCTAATATAAGCCCTATCCCAAAAATAAGCCCTAGTTTTGGAGTGAGGCACACACCTAAAAATCAAGCTGGGGTGGGGTGTGGAGCTGCCCCACCCGCCCCGCACCCACTTACCTTGCAGCCAGGCCTCTCCTTGCCGGCCCACTTCTTCTTCTGAGGCCTCTTCTGCAGCCAGGCCTGCATTTCTCAGACACAGGGCTTTCCAGAAGGCCTGTGCAGCCAAGAACCGAGCTATGGATTCAATCCATAGCTTGGTTCTGCAAGACCTCAGCAGCCGAGCACCAAGCTATGGATTGAATCCATAGCTTGGTACTCGGCTGCTTAGGCCTTCTGGAAAGGCCTGACTGCAAAATGCAGGCCCGAATGCAGCTGCAGAACTTCAGCCCCAGAAGAAGTGGACCAGTTGGATGGGGCTGTCGGTGCCAGAGGTGAGGTAAGGCCTACCCCGAATATAAGACCTGGTGCCTCTTTTGGAGGCAAAAAATAAATAAAACCCGGTCTTATTTTCGGAGAAACACGGTAGGAGAGAAACATCTGCCACCACCTAGGATTAAACTCTTAACCTTCCGAGTGGGAGGCAAGCATTTTCACTATTAGGCCAGTGGTGTGATTCAGCCAGTTCGCACCAGTACGGTAGCTAATATTTTGTTGCCCAGGCCCAGAATGGACTTCCGGAAGGGGTATCCACACAGAGAATCGGTTCTTCACATATTTGAATCCCACCACTGTATTAGGCCACCATGCCGCTCATTTAGCTACTCCAATACAGCTGGCAAGAGTTAGTAACACTATCCAGGATTTCAAGCTGGATTCTTTCCCATCTTCCAAAATTATTAGAATTATACCTTGGACCTTCTGCTTATAATATGCATGTTTTGGGTGGGCTAATTCTACTTTATTATAAGGCTACATTAACAGAAACTTGCAAGCCTGAAACTACAGTTCTGTCCTTCTCTCCTTTACACTCTGAGAAATAGGGACACTTTCTTCTGAATCTCTGCCCTTTGTCTAGCTGCAGACTATGCAATCTCTTACCTGACTGTTCCGTAGTCAGTGTCTTTGTGACCAGTCTCCCAAGGTCATTCTCACATACCACTACAAGTACCTACGCCTCCATCCATGGAATCTACATTCTATGACTCTAAGGGCTGATTATTTTCTTCACCACTTTCAGAATTATTTACAAAATAGTTCCTAATTATCAAATAACTATGAGACAATACGTGTATGGTATGAGTTTGCTGATATAATGTTTTCGCAAGTTGGTTTTGGAATAATAAATTGTCCTTCAGCCTGCCCACAAAACTAGCAATTTTTTCATCAGCTTTACAAAACTGCTGAGTTTATCCATCCAGCATAATTATAGATCTCTATTATTCTGTCTTTAACTCTAGTTCTTGAAATCCATTAGCATCTCTGTAATAATAGTAATACATATTTCAAAGGATGAAGGGGGAAATAGCAACGGTTTGGCTGTTCCTTATGAGCAGTGATACATCTGTCAACAAATGCTTCAAATTAAACTACATGTACAAAATTTTTCTTTTGTAGTCACGAGTACCAGTTCTCAATCCAACTCATCAGGCCAACTGGAACTGCAGTTCTCTCTTTGTAGAGAGTTTGGCAGACATTCTCCTTTCAAGCCTGCTATTTCCAATTTGCATAAAATGCAATGAATGCAATATATCTATTATATTGATCAATGATTGTTACACTAGTAAAAACTAGATGTCTGGAATTTGAGGGTCCCAGAAATCATAAGATGAGGGCTAGATTTGAACCCAAAGATACTCCTCTAGTTAAATCACAGTTGATTGAGTCATTTTTTCCACTTTACTGCTTTACTTTACTCTGGCAATGTCAAACACAAAGAACCAAAAACAACATGAGGAGTTTCTTTACTGTTGTTTGCCATAGATAGGAATCTTCCCAGATTAAAGCACATTCTGAACAACTGTTAGATATATCCTGTGAAAGGTTAAGGAGGGTCCACTCTGGACCTCTTCCTGCATGCCAAGAATTCCAGGCCGATTTGCCTCTTAGCTCCTTGGGAAACACCCTCTCCCTCCTGCGACACTGTACCACATTCCACCACATCTGGTGGGGTTTCCTTCATTAGATCTATTCCACAGAGATCTATGTTTAAAAAGGTAAAGCTTTCCCTGTCCAATCATGTCTGACTCTAGGGCATGGTGCTCATCTCTGTTTTGAGGGAGAGACTACTGTCCAAAGGCATTTTCTGTGATCATGTACATGGCCATATGCCAAAAGCACATGGAACACGGTTATGTTCCCACCAAAGTGGTACCTATTTATCTATTTGCATTTGCATGCTTTCAAACTGCTAGGGGGTAAATGTTGGGGCAGGAACGGGAACTCACCCCATTGTGCAACGCTTGGGTCTTCCCAGCTGACAAGCTCAGCATCTTTAACCGCTGAGCCATCACACCTCCTATAGAGGTCTATCAAAGATGCCTTAATTTGGGTTTCTACATATTCTCCATTACCTCTTTGGATGACTGAGCAAGAGGTTGGGCTCAATGGTGCTTCCAAGTCTATGATTCTATGATAAAAGTAGACAAATGGAATTGGAAGAAAGAGCAATTTATAGGATTAATAGAGGATATTTTCAGTCATAAGGAGAGAAAGAATTTTTTTCCAGCACTAAAGTCCTTTTTAAAAAAATGAGTATGTCTTTACAGCTTATCTCTGGGGAGCATACTGTATATGCCATCACTTTCAGGCAAGACAGAGTTGGAAAAAACAAATTTCAACTAGCCCATTTCCTGATATGACACACTGCAATTGCCTACTCATTTTCCTGATGTCTAGATGATTTTAACATTGCATCTCTGAAACCTTCTTCCTTCAATGAGAGAGTGCCACACGTCCTAAATGTGACTGAGAGTTACTAATAACAGATGAGTGCCCATAGATGGTGGTCTAATTACAAATATCTTCCACAAAGAATCAGTTCAAAGGAGAAAAAAAATACTCAGAGGCTTGATGGAAAGGGAGGAAGAAAGACCGAAAGAGAGAAAGAGAAATGAAAGAGAGAAGTGAGAGAGGATAAAGAGAGATAGAGAGACAAAAGAAGAGAAAGAGAGAGAAATAAAGGGGAAAGGGAGAAAGAGATAGAGAAAGAGTGAGAGATAAAGAGCGAGAAAGAGAAAGAAGCAGAGGAGAAAGAGAGAGCGAGAAATGTGACACAGAGAAAGAGAGAGACAAAGAGAAAGAGAGAGGAGAAAGAGAAAGGGAAAAAGAAAGAGATGAGAGAGAGAAATGAGCATTTGAGAGAGAAATGAGTGAGAAAGAAAGAGAGAGAGAGAGAGAGAGGCTGATTCTGCCAATTTTGATGCTGAAATGTTACCATGCGCCCACTCAACAGATGATCTCGTGAGAATGTGGCCTTTAGCAGAAAAGAAGAAGGAATATAGCAAAAGCATGTTGCCTAAATTCAGCTTTTGTTTGAGAGAGAGAGGAGTATGTTAAAGAATCCTAAAGCTTTAGCACAGAAACAAGTTAGAGTAAAGAGATGGTCCTGTTCTAAACCCACCCTTTTAGAAGTGGATAATTATTCATAACTTCTTTATGAATGCCCTTCTTGGGATCTGCATCCAAAAAAGTTTGATTCATCTTGCAGTAGCTTTGAAACACAGAAATCATGAGAAGAGAAAGATGTTCAGTTTTCATTTGTTAATAAAGTGCTGATGCTGGCTGCTTTCATATTACCATGTAGAGGAAGACAGATGTACACACACAAAATAAAAAACTAAAAAACAAAATCATCACTTATCAAGTCTCTTAAGCACAATTTATAATTAGTTGACAACAGACTCCAGATGTTGGGTAGCGCAGCAAACCAGTAAGGTTGCCCAGGCTTCAATACAACATACATTTACTGGAAAGAAGGAATATTTGAGGACATAGTGGCAATATAATATAAAAAATAAACTAATTCTTATCTCTGCAATTTAAGCAGACAAACCTTATCCCCTAAATTTGGAAATTCCACAAGCTGCGGATTTTGATACTTGGGTATCCCACCCAAAATAGATTGCACTCAAAATTAAAATGTATAAATAGGAGTACAGTAGATTTAGAAATGCAAATTTTTGGGGGGGAAAGATTTAGACAGAAAAAAAATGCATATTTAAATTATAGTAACATTAACATTGTCACGTGACCACAATTTATGACATTTTTATGGGAACCAATGTTTATTTCTGGACTTACTTATTTGTGGACAATGGATTCACCTAATGCCCATAGCATTTGGTTAACGATCATAGCATTCGCTTTACAATTCTTGTATTCACTTAAAAAACATTCAAACAGTATCATAAAATTAGATCAGTCATGTTGGTTCCTTGACTTAAGACCATCATGACATACAACGAAAATTCCAGGCTCCATTATGGTCATAAATCCAGGGCTACATCATCTAGTCTCAGCGTTAACATCTGATCCCATCTTCTGATTTCAGAATGTCAGCTAGCAGTGTGCTGCAGTTGCCTAAAAAGTCAACCCAGTCCTAGGCTGCATTAAGATCACTCAAAGTGTTAATACCACTTTATAATGCCTTGGTGAGACCACACTTGTAATATTGCATCCAGTTTTGAAATAAAAGAAGATTTTGAGACTCTAGAAAGAGTGCAGAGTGCAGAGATGATTAGGGACTGAAGGCTAAAACATATAAAGAACGGTTGCAGGAATTGGGTTTGTCTAGTTTAATGAAAAGAAGGGTGACATGATAGCAGTGTTCCAATATCTAAGGAGCTGCCACACAGAAGATGGGGTCAACCTATTTTCTAAAGCACCTGAAGCAGCAATGGATGGAAAATAATCAAGGGGGGAACCAACCTAGAACTAAGGAGAAATTTCCCGATAGCTAGAAAAATTAATCAGTTGAACAACTTGCCTTCATAAGTTGCGAGTGCTCCAACACTGGAGGTTTTTAAGAAGAGATTGAACAACTATTTGTCTGAAATGGTATAGGGTTTCCTATTTGAGCAGGGGTTGGACTAGAAGACCTCCAAGGTCTCTTCCAACTCTGTTATTCTATTATTTTCCACAAATATTATGAAAGCTTCATCAGTCAGAAGTGGGGAAATAATCACTGTTTCCCTGTCCCTTTTCATGTTTTGACATGAAGACATGACCATGTGATCTAAAGAAATCTTTAAGTAGCCTCTAAGGAAAACAAACTTTTTTTTTTAAAGAGACAAACACAGAAGTGGCTTGAATTGCAGCTGACATCTTTTTGAATTTCCTTCCTTCCTTCCTTCCTTCCTTCCTTCCTTCCTTCCTTCCTTCCTTCCTTCCTTCCTTCCTTCCTTCCCCCAACTTCCACTCACAACAACTATCAACAAGAGCTCTGGAAGAATAATCTTAAACTCATTTCTTTGTGCAGAATATTCGGTGATCCAGAAATAAAAGAGCCTTGGTCAGGTGTTTAAAATAATATACTAGAGATATACAAATTTTCTCTTTCACAAAAGAAAAGACTTAGCAAATTTTGGAATACTGATTCTAAGGTTTATAAATTTAAATATTATGTTTGCTTAACCACTGGGAATCCCAATATATATATCTAAATAAAGAATAAACCATGACTATCCAAAGTCATTATAAAGAATAGAGCTATGTTCAGCTTTATATATTCATTACTCTTTGCTCAGACTAGCTATTTGGCGTTAATTTCTTCCCCCTATAATATCCTTTGTTTAAATATTTTAAGTGTCACATGAACCCAAAGGTTATTATTAAAGTTTTTTCAGGGAGACTAGACCATTCTGAGGCAGAGAAAGGAAAATGTTAATTGGTGTTTAATACGAAACGTGTACAATTTTAGAGGTATGCTATTGAAATGCAGATGAGCTTCGATTATTCAAAATAGTGAAAGAAGCTGAGATTTTGAAATGTTAATTAAAAACACAAGGGACATGAAAGAGCCCAACAAAAACTAATGTGTTGGTTGTGAGAAATAAAGCAGATCTTGATCAATAGAACTTCAGAAACAAAAGAGAGGAAGGCAAGAAAAGGAGAGGGAGTGGAGGAAAAAGTATACAGTTCAAATTCTGGGTCTGTCTGAGAGACAGAATAATTGTATTAGTTGCTCATGAGCAAACAGTTTATTTATATAATGTAAAAAAGCACATTAAGTAACTTTCTGCATGATTCCACCAGAGGTTAAAATGCATTTGCCCATATGTATGCATATGCTAGGTTGAGCATCGAGACTATTTCCTTGCTGGCATATAGATTTTATCCATGCTGTGCTTTGCCCATAGATCCATTGTCCCATTCCTTCTTCGGAGGTTATATTCAGATGCCATGTACAAAAGTCAGAATGTTGTCTTGTGTGTATGCGTGCGTGTGTGTGTGTGTACACACCTGCACCCATACATATGCCTATGTATGCAGTCAGTTGTGAAGTTATTTGGAGAGAAGGTGGGTAATTCTACTTTCCTGTTTAAATAATATGCATCATGCATATTATTCTTACAAACCTTATATTCCAGACAGAAGGTGCTTCTTTTCTTAATGTCTATTTTGTAGAAAAAGAAAGACAATGGAATGAGCTGTAGAAAACCATAAAACATTTACAAAATAACAGGAAATCCTTGTAAAATTCTATATATGGACAATGGCATTCTTGTTTACAAGCACCTAAACACAGACAGTCAAGATTAATTTTTAAATTTCATTTTTTATTGACTCAGGACATTAGGACTGATAGTAAAGATACTGACGTGGTAGACAGCTTTTACCTTTCAGGATCACCTATCAAGAGAAGGAAGGAAGGAAGGAAGGAAGGAAGGAAGGAAGGAAGGAAGGAAGGAAGGAAGGAAGGAAGGAAGGAAGGAAGGAAGGACAGGGAGGAGGGAGGGAGGGAGGAGGGAGGGAGGGAGGGAGGGATCACACGAGCACTTGATATAATAACCCTGAAAATCTTGGGAAAGATATTCAGATGCCAGGATATGCTTATACAAAAAAAAAAATCTGAATTGTTAAGGCCATAGTTTCCCTGTGATACTTTATGAAAATGAAAGTTGGATTCTGAAGAAGCAAGACAGAAAAAGTATTGACACATTGAAGCTTTGGAGAAAAGTCTTGAGAATACCATGGACAGCCAAGAAAACAAACAAATGACTCATCAACAAATCAGTCCAGAGTTTTCACAAGAGATGCAAATGATCAGGCTCAAATTATCATACTTTAGTCAGAGTATATAAATAATAATCCAACTCTCTTGGGAAATCTATCATTTTGGGAAAACTGGAAAGAAAGAGAATAAGAGGATGACAGGAAATGAGAGGAATGAACTCAAGAACTCAGAGAGGCGCGCTGCTGAAAATCTGAAGGACCAGACTAGAGACAGTTTGTTCTGGAGAAACAATCTATGTCAGGAGTCTTCAAACTTGGCCGCTTTAAGACTTGTGTACTTCAATTCCCAGAATTCCTCAGCCAGCCATGCTGGCTGAGGAATTCTGGGAGTTGAAGTACACAAGTCTTAAAGCGGCCAAGTTTGCAGACCCCTGATCTATGTAGACACCAAGTGTTGACATTAACCTGATGGCACTAATTAAATCAAGGCACAAGAGCAAAGAATGGAAAAGTTTATTCCGTGCAGTATGCAGGTATCTGGTGCTAACTGTTTGTCAACAAAGGCTGAACCATTGAAGAATGCCCTAATCAAGCACCACTTGGTGAATGAACTCTTTTAATAAGAATTGCCCGCAGGGAAGGAAAGAAGAGTTTGACATCATGCAAAAAGTTGACACAAGCACAACAGATTATTGCCTGCCAACTTTGAAAGAGTACACAGACAGAAATAATAGAATTCACTTCCATGTTTCTATTGTCCCTCCACATAGCGTTATCTGCATGGAAGAATCGTTCCTAACCAATAAAATCTAAAGAAAAGGCTTCCTTCATTACAGTCTCATTCCTGATATCTATCTGCATGTGACCACGTTGTCTTCTTAGTAATGTATGGAAGTGATTTACCACCTTCAGCTTTTCAATTTAATAATAACAGAATAACAAGAGTTGGAAAGGACCTTGGCGATCTTCTAATCCAACCCTGTGCTCAAGCAGGAGACCCTACATCATTTCAGACAAGTCCCTTCTTAAAGCTTGCATGCCAAAGATTCATTCTACAGCAATGGGATTTGCCATTTGGCATGTGGGAAGAATCCAGAGAAAGACGTTTTGGGGAATATTAAAAAAGCAGAATATATTTCCCCAAAGGAATAATGGAGAAGTTCTTTAAAAAGGCAGTAACTTCTCCACACACACCCAGCCAGACAACTCAGCAGAAACCAGCTTTTAGAAATGCAGATGTAATAATCCATTCAGGAAGGTTGGAGCCTTCCAGCTACAAACTGAAGGAATTAGGAAGACAAAGACCCTTAAAATCTACATACCCCACCCAAATTCTAAGGGCAGGAAACATAATATGATTAACCCACCACCATCAGAATACCAGAAAGGCACACTCAGACTCAGGTTAAAGTACATGACACAGGAAATACAAAACCTCAAACAGGAACAGGAAACAACCTCAAGAGCCCCAGAAGGTATAAAAATCCACTCCCTACTACATGTGGTCATTCTCTCTCTTTTTCCAGAGCCATCTTTCTGTCTAGCTCTCGTCTTCAATAAACTACAACCTTCTTTCTAAAGCAGTTGCCATGTTGTTTATTCCTGACTTGGACTGGACCCTGATGAAGATTTTTCCCTCTACAGTATTTAACTAAGTCTAACCCTGCTTTATACTGAGATCAGCTAGGTGCTGTTACTTTTTGAAGACAAACAGAACTTTTTTAATGTAGGTTTCCCCAATTCTTATCTTTTTTCACAGATTGTGTAGGCTTCTGCAAACCCCTCATTTGCTATTTTTTTTATATACAAGGTTTCTTATTTGCAAGACCTATCAGAATGTTTCTAAATATTCTGCCACTTCTGCTAAAATGTAGTTGGAAAATTGACAGTTTATCACAACAATCTTTTTTCTCTCTCTCTCTTCCCATACCTTCCTGGTAATCTCCACCTGACCTGTTCTGGTTGCTAAGGGAAACTAAAAGACTGCCAAAGAAGTAGCACTCAGATAAGAAACAAATGTAGGGCATGTGCTCATTAGTGCATCTTGCATTCATTTCTTTGCTATAACAATTGAAAAATGCCTTTCCTCTCAACTTTCATTTTTCTTTTGTTACTAAATGAATGCATACTGCTAGCTCCTGGTCAGTTCATGTCCACAGGTAATATGATGATTTTCCTTTCATTTTATAGACTTGCGTAGACGGAAAGCTTGTGTGCCCTACCTTCGTTCTTTTTTTGTATAATGTGGGATTTGAGCTATGTTGATAACTATAATTATTATAAGTAAGTAACGGTAAGAAACTCTCTTCAGATAATGCACTCCTTACAGTTTCAATGTAGCTGCATCTCCAAAGGAACTCTTAAAAGCTGTGCAGAATCTTCAATATCTAAGGGGCTGCCACAAAGAAGAGGAAGTCAACCTATTCTCCAAAACACCAGAAGGCAGGATAAGAAGCAACGGATGGGAACTAATCAAGAAGAGAATCAACCTAGAACTAAGGAGATATGTGCTGACAGTTAGAACAGTAAACCAGTGGAATGACTTGCCTCCAGAAGTTGTGGGTGCTCCAATACTGGAGGTTTTTAAGAAGAGATCAGACAATCATTTGTCTGAAATGGTATAGGGTTTCCTGCTTGAGCAGGGGGTTGGACAAGAAGACCTCCAAGGTCCCTTCCAATTCTGTTATTATTATTATTCCCATCAACCTTTTTATTACATTTCCAGTGGGACACACCTTCCATAATCCATGGACATTCTTGTGAGTTGATCATTCTCTTGCATAAAACACAAACAAGAGGTAATTGGCAGCTCTTTGACTTGGCCAGCTACTCCAGCCAAATGCAGTGTGCTACCAGTAGCAAGCATAATTGTTGACTAAATCACACACAGTCAAGATGTCTAGGGAATGTGGACTCAGTTTGGTTTTTTTTTTTTTGTTTCAAAACTGCTGGCCCTGACATACAAAGAAAACAGTGGTCCACTAAGAGCAACAGTTGTCACAGCGCAATTATAACAGAATAACAATTATGCCCCAAAGATCAATTAACAAGTTAAAGCACACTTTTGGGGAAGTATTTGAATGAAGTCCTTCATCCACCAGTGTAATATAACAGTCTTTTTGAATATTGGGCTGAGCTGTTTTTCTTTGATTTTTGCCTCTCTATTGTAGTCGAACTGGCCATCTGAGTATTATTAAATTAATACTGATTTTCCCCAAACACATGTGTTAACACCAGCTATGGAGCAATGATTACTATCTCTATGGAAATACCATAACTTTGCCAATTTCTTTCTTTAAAAAAAATAGTTTCCAACTCCCTTTCATTACCTGAACATTGTACAGAAACTTGGAATGGTAATATAAATCATCCCAGTACAATGCAGATTTACTGAACTAGGTAGGTTCAGTGGTGGGATTCAGCCAGTTTGCACCAGTTCGGCAGAACCGGTAGCTAATTTTTTATTGCCCGGACCCAGAATGGACTTCCGGAAGCGGCATCCATACAGATAACCAGTTGTTCACATATTTGAATCCCACCACTGGGTAGATTGCTGTGATTTTTTTGAAGATATAGTTGGTAGTATGGAAGAATAAATGTTCTGTGAATACAAAGATCCATAGCTCATATTGTAGACTCTTCTATCACCTCACTTCACAACCTATAATGAGAAAACCGAGGTGTTAAATAATTAGCACTGCAGGGATATGTCAGCTCCCACCGCACTAGATTTCTACTTTATGTCTTTAAGTACAGGTAGTCCTCAACTTACAACAGTTTGCTTAGTAACCAAAGTTACAACAGCATTGAAAAATGTGACTTATGACCATTTTTCACAGTTACGACCTTTGCAGCATCCCCATGATCATGTAATCAAAATTCAGATGCTTGACAACTGGTTCATATTTATGACTGTTGCTGCATCCCAAGGTCACATGATCACCTATGCCGACATTCTGATAAGCAAAGTCAATGGGGAAGCCAGATTCACTTAACAACCGGGTTACTCACTTATGCACTGCACTGATTCACTGAACAACTGTGGCAAAAAAGTTCATAAAATGAGACAAAACTCACTTTTCAAATGTCTCACCCAACAACAAAAATTTTGGGCTCAATTGTGGTTGTACGTCGAGGACTACCTGCATTTAAATTTAACCCAACTTTAGGTGGAGAACATGTAATGGTATCGGGGAATGTTCTTGGGAGATCGGAGGAAGAGCCGCTGACTAGACAATGATCAGACAGACTATAGCTGAGTCTGCAGAAGGAATGGAGGTGTGACTCAAATGACTCAGCAGGAACTCTTCCTAGTTTCTTGGACTGTAAAGGAGATGGGGGAGAGATGTACTTTCAGACTTACAAGGTTGTCTTAATGTAACCTTACAACAAAGTTAGAGCTAGTACTTCTGGGTGTGCTACTTCTCTGGATCACCGTGGCTGATAGTAATAATAATAATAATAAAAAAAGCTCAAACCCAGCTAAAAACACACAATCAGATAGATAGGCCAGACTAAAATAATCTGATGAACAACACAATCAACAAAACAATCATAAAGGGTGACCCCAAACCTGGGGCCAAAATTGGGTTTGCCTGGGTCCCGGGTTTGGGGTTGCTCTTTACGATTTAAGACCCGTTTTGTTTTATTCATTGTGTTATCAGATTATTTTAGTCTTTTCAAAGCTTTCTGGAACTCTAGGAGACAGGATACCCTCCTTATCTCTGGGGAACACTGTTCCAGAGGGCAGATGATACAACAGAGAAGGCATACTTTCTTAATCCCACAAAATGGTAACATCTAATGGAAGGGACCTCTGGAGCACAAGCACTGTGCTGGAACATGCTGGGTGGGCAGAAATGATTACAGACATGGGGTCTTTCAGATATCTAGACCCCGTGCAATACAGAGCTTTATAGGTAATAACCAGGATCTTAAACTGCTCTCAGAAGCTGACTAGCAGCCAATGCAGCTTGCCTAGTGGTGTGGACATAAGGGCCCACCGAGAGGAGCCCATTACTGCTCATACCATTCTATTATGAATCAGCTGTAGCTTCTTCATGGTCTTCAAGGGTGGCCCCATGTAGAGTGTTGCAATAAACCAAACATGAGGTGACCAGGGCATGAATCTGAAGGACTTCCAAATTGAGGACAGGGTGCAACTGGTGCCTAAGATGAACCTGTGCAAACACCCTCCTACCCACAGCTGTCACCTGCTCTTCAGACAGTAGCTGCAAGTGTAGAAAGGCCCCAAACTGGGAAAGTGCAGCTCTACCCAAAACCAAAGATAATTAACATCCTTGATCCTCAGGGATCAAACAACTGCAGCCACTTGCAGCAACTTGCTAGGACTGAGCTGAAGTCTTTTCTGCCACATCCGTTCGCAATGTTTTAGATATTTATCACTTTATTACTTCACTTAAAGAGATTGTATATGAATACTGTGTTCATATACTCCATGCATTACTGCAGTAGTGAATTGACTTGGGAATTTGTCTCAAATGTGAACATTCCTTTTGCAAATCTGCATGGTGCGAATTCCACAGACTTCTGCCGCTACAATTTTTACACAGATTTTGGCAGTGAGACAAAGCCTAACTGGCTGAAAGATAAAAACTGTAATGTCCATTTAGAGCATGGTGACACAAATTACAGTCTCACGTTTGTATATAACCAGTTATTAGGAGTGGAACCAAAAGTCAAGGTTAATAACATTTATTATCATTTAGTAAAAGCTAATTTCTATAGGTACTCAAAGATTGCTCTGCTTTGTAATTTTTGAGAGAATCTATCAGATTTTAATGAAGACTAATATATTTAGAGAGGGGAAAGACATAGAGGGATGGGTTTCCTTGGTGACAACTCACACATTTCTGTAGGCAAGAACCATTTCATCCAACATATGAAATGGATTGAGTAGGTGGTATGATGACATCCAGTAGAAGAGATTTTTTTTTAAAAAAATAAATAAATTGCATTTCATATGCAAAAATAAAACAAGAAGAAAAAGAAAAAATGAACTCCGCATAGTCGGATTATATTTTTCCCCATTTTCCTACAATTTGATTACATAACATGATATGAATATATTGTGTAAGACTGTTTATGAGTGTTAATTTGTTGGGTGTTTCTTGTGTGTATGTGTTTGTGTCTATAAAACACTGTGTTCATAAATGGATGTTAGGTGCGTGATATGTGCGTGATGACATACGTTAAATACATAATTGCACTGTTTGCTTCATGATAATGACTCACGTTTGTCATGGTATGGAACAGACAACAGGTGTTACATTTTTTTAAAAAATAAAACTTTCATCCCTACATATTCATAAATGGCCTGATACATTAAATTAATGTACATAAAATGGGACACAGTTTTTGTCACACATCCCTCTGGAAATCCCTCTTTGTATCTTAGCCTTAGCCTACAGTTAGTCCTCAGCTTACAGTCATTTGTTTAGTAACCATTTGAAGTTGCAACAGCACTGAAAAAAGTGACTTATGACCATTTTTCACACTCACAACCGTTGCAGCATCCTCATGGTCACATGATCAAAATTTGGATGCTTGGCAACTGACTCATATTTATGCTGATTACACTGTCCTGGAGTCATGTGATCCCCTTTTGCGACCTTCTGACAAGCAAAGTCAATGAGGAAGCCAGATTCATTTAGCAACCATGTTACTAACTCAACAACTGTGATGATTCACTTAATAACTGTGGCAAGAAACGTTATAAAATGGAGCAAAACTCACTTAACAACTGTCTCACTTAGCAATAGAAATTTTGGGCTCAGTTGTGGTTGTAAGTCAAAGGCTATCTGCACTGGAAGGACTAAATAAAATCTACTTAGCAAGAAAGAAATTGGGGTTCCATTGTGATCGTAGGTTGAGGACTACCTGTATTTTAAAGAATCACTGGAATATACACGGAGAAGTAACAAAAACTAGAGCATCGTTCCCAATCTGTGTAATGGGCAGAAGGGATAACCCTGAGGAACAGGAGGAAAAGCCTTCAGAAGTTGTGAGTGCTCCATCACAGGAGGCTTTTAAAAAGAGACTGGACAATCACTTGTCTGGAATGGTATAGGGTCTCCTGCTTGAGCAGAAGGTTGGACTAGAAGACCTCCAAGGTCCCTTCCAACTCTGTTATTCTGACATGAAAGTTTGTATGAAATGGGAGGGAAAATAGGAAGTTTGCACTTCACCATTCCCATTTCTCATGTCTATTGGCAAGAAGCCAATCTCCTGAAAGATTGAAGCTGACACATCTGATTGAAATTGTTTTATAATACTATTCATACTTGGATTAATGGTCTGGCTTTTTTCTCTTTATGTGAGACGATGACCACTGAAATTATGTTGTAGTGCCTTCTCTAGATTGTCTTATATTTCTTCAATTCTCCCCCATCTAATCTAAGACAAGTAACCTCTTGGGAACATAGCCATTCAGCAGTTGAGCCGATAGCTAAGTAGTTCTGCCATCTGTCTCTGGAGAGCTTGTTAGTGATAATACATCTAAAGAGAGATTGAAGTAGTACTTCTCAAGTTTTGAGAGAGGTACAAATGATTATTGTTTACTTTCAGCGAAACAGTCACATTTTCTCCCTCGGAGAGGTTACTTCAGCCTTTTTGAAATGCTGCCATTAAATTTGTTTTATTTATTCTTCAGTCTGACTCTACAGATCATAAGAAACAATAGAGAAGTACCTCCATTATTAAGGAGGACAGGAGAACCCATACGTCTTACATTAAAATTCAATGCTTCTCTACTTGAAGATCTTGATCACTTCTCCCCTTCATTGGAATTTCTTTGGAATTTCTCTAGGCCTAGGGATTCAAAAAGGCAATCAAAACTTGGTTATTTCAACAGGCCATTGAGGGGAGAAGATTTGCAAAGGATTCTTTCTGTGTAGAAGTAAATAATTATATGAGCTGTATGTTTCCGAAACGTGGGGAGATATTTTTTAATGAAAGGTTTATTGTTCAGCTTTTTCTATTTTAATCTTGTTTATATACAGTATAAGATTGTGAGCTGATCAAAGTTGAGTGATGATTGCAACAGCTAATAAAATAAATTCTTGTAGCAACTGAGCTTATGAGTTTTGAATGAGGAAACTGTTCATCATCAACATGAAATGTGGAAGGACTTACAGATATTCCAGAGCAAAGGCTTTATAACTATACTGTAAATATTTAAATTCTTGAACCAGAGACAATGAACAATGAGAAATGTTGTAATTTGAACTTTGTGTTTCTATGGCATGTGGGTGGACATATGATGAGAACTTTAGGTTGCCATGTGTATTATTTCACTTAAGAAGCATCTAATATAAAATTAGGCATCTCTTTGATGGACGATTATAGCTGTGGAAGAAGGGAACATGTAAAATAAAAGACCACAAGTTACCAACAGATTACTGGAGATCAAGAAACTTTTTATTTCTATTAAAATGCAAATAGATTCAGACAGAAGAGAATCCATTCTGTTTTAATTTGCTAAACCCGAACCTGATTTTTTCATAATTGTTCTATCTACAACCATAAAAGTTCAGTATTTGTTCTACTCAGATGTCTACTCTCTCTTTTAAATAGTAGTTATGCATCTTCTGCAGTAATCAAATCCAAAGAAAAAAATTAATAGAGGTATGTAGTATATAAATGGGGATAAACTGGATCAATGTTTCTATTATTTTTCTTTTTTCTACTTATGACTAAATTGGTACCAGATCAATTAACTCTGTGGAAGAAAAAGGAAGTGCAAGATATTTGCTTCAAAACAAATGAATGTTATTTTCTTGATACATTTAAAGCAATTAAAATACTCATAGTGGAACGGGAGACACATTTTATTTTAAGTAAGGATCTCTCTCTGTGTGTGTGTGTGATTCTCAGTGGAAATTTTATCATATTAAAGCCACCTAAGCCTACAACATTTAATGTGTTCTCATTTATTTGTGATGTACAACATTCTTTCCCACTAAAACAAGGAAAAAATAATCTAAAACTGCAAAAAAAGCAATATAAAACATGAATATATAACAGATTTCAATTAATTGTTCAAACTGTTTTATGACTAAACCAACTAAACCAGGAAATTTTGACAAGGAAAATCCAATGAAAACCATTTTATCTCCTAGATTTCTGTAAGATCTCTGACCCAAACCAATTTTCTAAATGCTAAGCTTGTTTTAAGATTCAAAGTAGTAGTTGGGGAGAAAAAAAAAGTTAAAATGGGTTAGGGATCTTTATTGCACCCAGTGGTGGGATTCAAATATGTGAACAACCAGTTCTCTGTGTGGATGCCGCTTCCGGAAGTCCATTCTGGGCCTGGGCAACAAAAGATTAGCTACTGGTTCTGCTGAACTGGTGCGAACTGGCTGAATCCCACCACTGATTGCACCCCTTAATTATCTCCAGCTTTGGTTTTAACATTATCCAGAAGCTTGAGAAAAAACTTGGAACTCTCCTATTCTTATATGAAAGCATAATTTTAATTAATAGGTAGGAATTGACATGTCTCCTGAGAGAGATGCCTTTCATAATGTAACAAAGATGATCACTAGTGCATGTTCTCTCTCTCTTTCTCTCTCCCCCCCCCTCTCTTTCTCTTAAAAATCTGATTACAAATTTCAAGATTATATTGGACGAAAAGAATGAAAATGTATTTTCACCTTCCAAAATGAAAAGTCTGCTTGGAGAATGCTAAACGAAGACATTTATCTGTGGCCCCAGACTGGAAATAAACTTTGATAAATAATGGAAAAGAACACGCTACAAAACTGCAGAAAACATCTTGATTTTTTAAAAAAACTTTTAGAAAGCCTAATACTAGAGCGTTGTTCTCTACCTTGACAACTTGAAGATGTATGGACTTCAGCTCCCAGAATTCCCCAGAATTCAACTCTGGGAGTTGAAGTCCATACCTCTTCAAGCTGCCAAAGTTGAAAAACACTGGATCTTTTTTTTTTTAAAGGATTTTTCCAGTGCTTTCATTGCTATTTTTGTGGCAGCATCTCCTCCTTATGGGAGCAACAGCAGGAGATTAAAAAAAACAACAGTATTTTTTCACTCATCTATTTCATTATAGTTTATATAATATTATTTTAGTGTGAAAGCTGGCAAATAAACAAACTTCTTTCAGAATAATAAAACATGGTTAACTTTTTTGCTTATGCAGCCTCATTTTCAGATTTGCACATGCGCAAGGACAAAAACACTTATGAAGGAAGGGAGAATAGAAAATTAAGGTATGAAGTATTATTGGAATTTAGAAACAGAAGAAATATGCCATCGAGTTATAACATTTGCTATGGAAAAGTCCCTTTTTCAGCCACTGCCATTTAAATGTGCCAGGAAGCAAGAGGGATTGCCAAATATACTGTATACTTAAAAGACAGTGACAATCTTGTGTAGATACTCTCTGTTTCATCTGCCTTCACTGTTGGTTCCTTTTAATAAAAAAAAATGTTATATTGGAATCTTCAAAGCAAAAGGGTAGCCTAGCATCACATTAAGCATCCAAGAATGTTTCTGGGCCATGTTGACCCAGTAGGTTATGAATGTTATTAGACATACAAAAAAATGGCTTGTTCTAGCTTGAGAATTTGTTTGGTATTTTGCCTATTTGCCCATAGGAAAGACAAAACTGGTGTTGAAAGAAAAATTATCAGGTGCAGTTCCAAGTTGGGAGTAAATAAAATGGAGGCTAAGATGCTGGAAATAAAAATGGAGGCTGTGTCAGAACCCATTTCCGTGTTGGGGGGGTTGATTCATCCTTTTCTGGTTTCTTTCTGTGGGTTTTGTCATTCTCCTGAGGGGGAGGGGGGAGGCCCTATGGGATGCATTATTTCTCCTTTCGCTTCACTACAATGTATCGTCTCTGCTATTTCTAACTGCTTGCTTTTTGAACTGTTTCCCCTTGATGTCAACCTGGGGTGAGAAAGGTGATCCTGCCTTCTATGCCTGCTGTCAGCTTCTCCTAATAAAAGTTCCTTTTGGAATGAAACTATTCCAAGAGTCCTGCTTTCTTGGGATGAGGTTTTGAAGCGGGTCCTTACAGGCTGGCTGTTTGGAAAGAAGATTTAATGATGAGCAGAACCACCAGCAGCATGTGGTTCTGGAACAGCTGATCAAATGGAGTTGAGAGTGGATGGATCTTTATAGGGCTCTGAGATTTTGAAGTGGGAATGTTTCTGGGTTGTGCAATGAGGTGGGCTTTTGTGTCTTTTGCTAGTCCGAAGAGGGTGTAGGATTAATCCTATTATCTTCTAAAGGTCATGTTCTTTAGATTTTGGGTGGAGGAATGTAAATTCTTAATCCCTTCAGCTGTGGAGGCTGAAGGCATTTTGCTTATGAATGGTGTGCCCCAAATCTGCATTTCTAAAGAGTTGGCCTCCTGAGTTTCTGTTTGGGGCAGGAAGACTGGTCTCTTCCTTTTAAGATTTTTTTCTCCATCATTCATTTGGGGAAATATAATATTCTGTCTTTTTAATATCCCCAAAAATATTTCCTTCTCTAGGAAGTTGGGTGGGTGCTGACTTTCTACGCTAAGATGTTATTTTAGTATCCAAAACAAGGAACTATCAAGGAGAAAATTTGGAACTTTGATGTTGTATATGCCGACGGCAGCAAGACTACTGTATGCACAAAAATGGAAGGCCTACAAATTGAAAAAAGAAAGAGAGACAAAACAGATAAATTGCAAGATGTGAGAGGCAATCTACAATACTAAAATGATACGATAAAAAAAATAAAGAATTTTATGAAATATTTTCTGATAAAGAAGAAATTACTCAGGAAAAAATAAGGCAGTATATAGAAAATGTTAACCTACCAAAGATTCCAGAGAATTTTAAAAATATGTTAAATGAGAAAATAAAAGCCTACAAGATATACTAAGCCCATTAATGCAAGAAGTATGTAATGAAGTATTAGTAAAGTATTACCAAATACACGGATAGAAGCCAATATCACTTTAATACCAAAAGAAGATTCAGACTTGACTCAGGTAAAGAATTATAGACCAATATCATTATTAAATGTGGATTACAAAATTTTTGCCTCAATAATAGCAGAAAGATTGAAGAGATTTCTGATTTAATTTATACATCCAGACCAAAATGGATTTTTACCAAAGAGACAAATAAAGAACAACCTAAGAATGATCTTAGATACCTTGGAATATTACAAAATACATCCAGGGAAACAAATGGCATTAATTTTTTTAGATGCACAGAAAGCTTTTGATAATGTCAACTGGCAATTTATGCTACAACAATTAAACTATATGGATTTTGGAGAAAACTTTATAAATATAATTAAAACAATTTACCATAGACAAATGGCTAAAATAATTATAAATGGAGATTTTACACAGAATTTTAATATTAAAAAAGGCACAAGACAAGGGTGTCCACTATCTCCATTATTATTTATTTTAACTCTGGAAGTGCTGAATATTATTGACAAAGATTGAAGAATTTGGAGAAGTAGCAGGATTGAAAATAAACAGAGTTAAGACTAAAATGATAGTTAAAAATCTTACAGATAAACAAAAAAATCAACAGAAAAAACAGATCTCCAGATAGTTAAGAAAATTAAATACCTGGGGATATATTTAACAGCAAGGTGTGCAACATTAAAAGAAGATAACTATTTTAAACTATTAAAACAAAAAAAATCAGATTTGGAAAGATGAAAAAATTTACAATTATCAATCTTGGGCAGAATAGCGATGGTGAAAATGAATATTTTACCAAAACTACTTTTCTATTCCAAACAATACCTATAAAATTAGAGAATTTTTTTTTTTTGATGAGCTAAATGCATTGATTTTGAAATTTATCTGGCAAGGAAAAAAAGATAGAATAAGACTGAAATTGCCACAAGAAGCAAAAGAAAATGGAGGATTTGGGCTACCAGACTGGGTTCTATACTATCAAGCAGCTGTATTAACATGGTTAAAAGAGTGGATAACCCTTAAACACAAAAGACTACTATATCTAGAGGGACATAACCTACAACTTGGATGGCATGCCTTTCTATGGTATGGGAAGAACAAAATCCATAAATATTTTCAAAATCACTACATAAGAAAAGCCTTACTTCTGACATGGGAAAAGATAAAAATGAAAATTTATATGAAAATACCAGGATGGATCTCGACAATGGAAGCCTTTTTGCACCCAAATTTAATCAACTATGAGAAACTTGTGACATACAGAGACATTTTGAATACTGATGGGAAATTACAAACTAAACAAGAATTGGAAGAACAGGGCATTGAGCTATCATGGTGGCCACACTTGCAAATGCAAATGAGATATGAAAAGATGCCAAAACATATGGTTTTTATAAAGATCAAACAGTCTTTGACCAGATGCTACTGTCATCAGATGAAAAAAATGATTTAAAAACTTTATAATTTTTTGTTAAACCCAAAGATGGAAGATGAACAAGTTAAAGAAACAATGATAACTTGGGCAAAAAATGTTGGACACAATGTAGAATTAGAAAAATGGCAAAACTTGTGGGAAAGAAACTATAAAATAACAAGGGCAGCTACTTATAAAGAAAATCTATATAAAATGTTTTATAGATGGCATTTACCATTTAGCAAAAATGTTTAAAAACATGTCTAGTAACTGTTGGAAATGTAGGCAAAAGCTAGGCATATACTATCACCTTTGGTGGACATGCCCTAAAGCAAAAAAAAAATTGGTCAAAAATACACGTGTGGTTACAGAAAATGTTAAGAAAACATGTAGATTTTAAGCCAGAACTATTTCTTTTAGGTATAATTACAGAGAACTATGACAAAAAATGTATATATTTAATATGACATATATTAAAAGCAGCGAGAATTACATTTGCACAGTATTGGAAAAACGAAGAAACACCATCGGAAGAAGATATAATTAGGAAAATTTTGGATTGTGCGGAAATGTATAGGCTTACATTGAAAATGACAGGGAAAGAAGATACAGAATATTTTCAAACATGGGATAATTTTTATAAATGGCTAGAAAAGCAGAACAGAGAGTAAAAATGGAAGTTGTATTACTGTTAATGGTAAATATGTGAACCCAGACAACATGTTGTTTATTAAGCACTAAAGATTTGTAACTATAAAAACTCAATAAAATATCTATTTAAAAAAATGGAAGGACATTTCAGTCCCCACTATGAACAAATGGCTACAGAAGTTGATGGAGTTGGCAGCGATGGCTAAATTGACTGTTTTGATTAAAAAAAAGAATACAAGTACTTTTGTTTCTACATGGAGACCGCTTCTGGACTTTGTGCTTGAGGTGGAAAAACATGAAACTTTGATTTTGGGTTTTACTGATTAGATTGATTTGTTGTTACAGAAATGGCTAGTTTATACTGTTATGAAAAAGTGAAAGGTTGAAGTTCGATGTTAATGCTTTATTCTACTGCAACAGAAGAAGTCGGAAGTCAATGCCTTTTTTTCTTTTTCCCTTCTCCCCCTCACTTTCCTTTCCCTTTTCCCTCCCCACTGTGTCCTACTATTTGCTTTGTATTTTGTATTTTACTCTATCATTCAATAAAATGTAATAAAAAAGGAGAAAATAACAGTGGCAGGGCAACCTACTGTATACTAACAGGGAGCAAACCCCACACTCATTAGCACTGATGATAACACCTGGTCAGGTAATGAAATATCTGCAAGAAACAGCTAAGTTCAGAGAGCACCAAGGACTCCACAACTATTTTCTGTTACTTATTCATTCTCATTTTCAGGCAAACATAACATTAACTGTCACAACTAATAGATAATCTAGTCTTTATAGTCAAATAATATCTAATTGGAGGCTTTTAACAAAATGCTTCCTTTATCTCTTTTAAAGCATTTACAGTTCCTATAATAAGTGTTTACTCAGATGTGCTATTCCAGTGAAATTTCTTGAATCGATTCTGCTAAATATGCTGTCCTAAATGACATGGTGAAGGGATTTTCACCATTACAAATTTACAATAATATTTATGACATTAATTATTTTTCAAAATAGTTTTTCCTTTATGATTCATTCATTGCTTTGAAATTATCCCCATGATTCTGAGACTTAGTGTAAGCAAGCCATTCATGGAGGCCAAAATGTTATGGTTTTGCAGTCATTTACAACTGACAATATGACATTCCAAAATGACTTATTAAGAATTCAGCTTTTACAGTTTAAATTTTACATTAAATCTACTTTAAAAATGACTCTCATTTCAAGGGAAGAAAAACATTTGGGTGATTAATAATGAGATTTTGAAGTGTGTTAGTTCGTTTTGACCTAGGCCAATAAAAATTAACTATTTGTTTATTTTATTTATTAAACAAATTTATAAAGCTGCCCATTTTAACAGAAGTGACTCTGGATGGTGTACAACAGTATAAACTACAGTATAAAACCAATCATTATAAAACACTCATAATAAAAATATAAACAATCAGTATTAAAAAATTTAAAAACTCAGTAAAATATTAAAATATATAAATAACAAATAGAGATTTTGATTCTTTTCCCAATATCTGAAAATCGTAAAATACGAAAATTCTCAAGAGTTATCTTTAGTCTTAGATTAAAAACTGTAACAGCAGATATCAAGATTTATATTGTCAAACCAGGATCTCATTCGCCAGGAATGATACAGAAGAAATACAATTTCAATATTTTTCAAACTGAGTCTGCAAAACAGATATTAAACTATTCCTTCCAAGCCTGCAATAACATAAATTTCATATACTAGTGCACAACTGTCTTCTATAAATTTGTAACTGTTAATTCTCATAAACCATTGATACCAAGGCAGCCAAGATGATCTTTGAATAATTCAAAGCACTCCTGGAGTTGCATAAAATTTACAGGGAAAGCTTCACTCTCTCAAAGGATTACATCTGCAGACACATCCCAAAGGCCTTTTAATAAGGCTTTGCCAAGTGGACCTAAAATTCAACTTAGCTTCACTATTCTTTTAGATATTAATTCCTGTTGAGTTTGTACACATTTTAAAGAAAGTTATAAAGCTAGTATTGGTTTCTCAAATAAAAGAAAAATAAACACACTTACAAGATTTGTTTTGTTTTTAAATCAAGCCAATAGCATTATATTTCAAGTTTGGAATTCTCAACTCTTTTATCTTCAGCTGCTCATTAAAGTAGTTACTTTAAGTCAGTGTTTCTCAATATTGGCAACTTTATGATGGGTGGACTTCAACATCCAGAATTCCTCATCCAGAATGCTGCCTGGGGAATTCTGGGAGTTGAAGTCTTGGGAACATCACAAAGTTCCCAAGATTGAGAAACACTGCTTATTATTCCTCCAACACAAAAATTCATGCAGACCAGTTGAGACACATGGTACCCAGTATCAAAACATTCCCAAAAAAAAAATAGCAACTTGGGTGGGTGGTTGGACTAGAACACCTCCAAGGTCCCTTCAAAACTTATGATTCAGTGATTCTATGACATAATATTTACACCAGGGGTCTTCAAACTTGGCCCTTTTATGACTTGTGGACTTCAACTCCCAGAATTCCTCAGCCAGCATGCCTGGCTGAGGAATTCTGGGAGTTGAAGTCCACAAGTCATAAAAGGGCCAAGTTTGAAGACCCTTGGTCTACACTGTGCTTTTGGTAGGGTGCATTGGTAGTAAAGCTAAACAGGGCTTGTTGATTCTAGAAAGGCTCATAAGGTTTTATTGTGAACAACACTTACACTTTAAAAAAAAAAAAATCTAAACTTTAAAAAATCCAGATTCAGAGCCTGGTACAAGAGTCACATACCTTAATTAAAACATTTTTAAGTCTAGAATTCAGTTTTGTCACTACAAATTAAATATAATCTCTAGCCTACTCTAGCCGGGTGAACACAAATTTCTTCATTTCACCAATGTGATTTATCACTATACAGCAGGAAGAGTTATTGAATGACTATTTTTAATTAAAAATGGGAATTTAATATTTACCAATTTGATAAAAAAAATCCCACAGAAATCTAAGAAGAGATCCAGATCTAATTTCTGTCCATATATCTCATCACCCTTTGATGTCCCATTAGACAGCAAACAAAGAGGATCGACTCTTTGTCATTTTTTTTACTTTCCTTTTTACTTTTTTCTTTTGCTTTAAAATTTCCCAGATAAACAAAAAACAACAACAAAAGAGCAATGACTGCAGTACTATTGATATGATCTGAGTATATATAATTATACATAAGATAATATAATTCATCCTATGCATCCAGATCCAGCTGACCTGATTCTGGCTGTCAGGATAACCAGCACATCTATTTATTCATTTACTTCATTTGCTAAATTTGAATTTATATCCCATAATATGGATTAAATAAGTGGGTGGTAAAATATATACAATGATTAAAATACAATATAATTAAGGGGGAAAAACCCATTGTAAACAAACCCAGTATTCAGGATACAATGATGTCAGACTCAGAATTAATTTCAGTTAATTCTGAAGGCAATTATTTTTGCCTAAAAGAATCATCACAGAGTTTTATTTTATTTATTAGGCAAGGAAAGAAGCTGTGATACCTATATGTATGGGGACCTTATATTATTCTACAGGATTAAAGTACAGTCTTTTAGAATTAACAGGCTGAGTTGCGAATTACCATACAACGAGAGAAGATTAGTTCACTTCTTTTTGGAATTAACGTGCAATGCCGAAGGATTACTTATAGTTCTTTTTAATTACTTTTGATCTCTACTGGAAAATAGTCACTACTTAAAAATATTCTGTTGCCTTATGAGCTCTTTTAAGATATCCCATTGTAGCATTTAAGGCTGTAGCTCCTTTCTGATTTGCTTAATAAATCCATATTTATAGGGCTTAAATGAATTAATTCGAATACTCTAAAATAAGTCTGCGAATGAACTTATATGTACAGTAATACTAGACCAACTCTCTAATATTTTTACACATAATGTAATATATGGTAAATATAGTGTGTGTGTGTGTGTGTGTGTGTATGTGTGTAAGTTTGTGCCTTCATGAGTTGAGACTTGCAATTTTAATCCTTACCTTAGTTTGATTTTTCTGCAACTTCTGAGTCAGATTTAAATCTTGTTTTGATTTTTTGCAAACTTCAGGAAGGACATAAGAGTATCAGAAAAGAAAGAGAAAAAAATGATAATCTCACTACTAAGGGAGAGAATCATTACCAAAAACAATGTACAAGTGACTCTGCCCTCTAATTTTTCAATTTTTTTTCCCTTTGAGAGAAGCTTCTTTCTGTTTTCTTGGGGATTAAAATTTTATTTTACATTATCTTCTATAGTACATTTGAATTTACTATATTGTAGTGAAGGTAAAGGCATAAGTTTCCTTGTCCAGTTGTGTCTGACTCTACAGCGCGGTGCACATCTCCGTTTCTTGGCCAAGGGAGCCAGGGTTGTCCAAAGACAATTTTCATGGTCATGTGGCCAGCATGGCTATATGCTAAAAGTGCACAGAACACTGTTACCTTCCCACCGAAGTGGTACCTATTAATATACTCACGTTTACATGTTTTCAAACTGCTAGGTGGGCAACAGCTGGGGCAAGTAACAGGAGCTCACCCCGTTGTGTGGAGCTCAGGTCTCAAACCCAGACTGTCAGCTCTCCAGCTGACAAGCTCAGCATCTTTAACTGCTGAGCCATCATGTAGAAATGAGCATACTAGTTTTATTCCATTCATTTTTCCCATCAAGTTTCAACCTCCTGGCTGTCCTTTTCCAAATTGTAAAGCCTTCTTTGAAAAGTTCCTTCAGTTCCTTTATTATATTCTTACTCCAGATATATCTTCTATGAAGCCCAGTACTTGCAGATTAATGGAGAGGGTGATCCAGAAGGGGGGAAAAAAGGATATTTAGATAAACCCCCTAGACCAGAGGTCCCCAACCTTTTGGGTACCAGGGACCGGTTACGTGGAGAGAGGTTTTTCCGCAAACTGGAGGGAACGTGGTTTTGTGTGCTGCCTGCATCCTGCGGATGGGTCTTTCCTTGTTTGTGCGGACCTGTTGCTGGCATGCCGTGGCCCAGTACTGGTCCACAGACCGGGGATTGGGGACCCCTTCCCTAGACATTTTATAACTACGATGAGAACTTTAAACCCATAATCACCCGTGGTAATTTCACTGGAACTTTCTTTACTGGGACTGTTGAAAGTAATTGTTAAAATAAAGCACCATTTACTGTAAAATCCTTCAGTCTGGAGGTTATATGATCCAATAGCGTGACGGTTTAATTCAGAGAAGCATAAAGATAGTGAACAGGAAAGTATTTGAGTCCTGGTAAAGTAGAAAAGCATGAGAAAGTCAAAACAAGTCTGCATTGATTGTGTCAGGTATAAACTGAAGTAGAGAAGGATTTTGACATTCTTTCCAAATTCTGCCTATAAAATTCTAACCCCATTCCAAGACACCAAGTGATTCCTATTTCCTGATCTTGCCTATTTCAAAGTACTAACATATGAAGACAGGAAAATAATATAATAAAGGCCCAGAGGGCTATTCACCCTCCATTTGAACCTCAGAAATACTGCAAAATACCTTTTTCAAGCAATCAATTTTCCACCCATTGCGTATCTACATTTCCGAGAAGATTAATGCAAAGGGAAGAAATTATTTCAAGAGGAGACAGATACTTAGAAGTTCTAAACTGTAAATGCAGGGAATCTCTGAACATTAAAAAATATCAATATTAACAATATGAAATATCTCCAAAATAGGAGGAAGCATCATTAGAGAGCCGAGAAGAAATGAAGATATTATTCTCAGGGTAGACATAATGAATACCAGAGTTGCGATAAACACAACAAATGGCAACAATAAAATTTGAATCTTGGTGTATCCTGAGTCATATAGAAAATTTCCACTGCTATGATTGAGAGACAAGCATGGGGCATTATCAAACAATCCCATATTCCGAAAGGCAAACAGTGAAGCTTTTGTACCCTCACTGTCCAACCAACCTAGATTGCATAAGTTTTTCAAGACAGTCTACTGTGCCCCCATTTTCAGCAGAACTGAATAACCAACAATGTGAAATATTTCATTGGAAAACCAACATCCATTGTTAAAAAGTTAACACTATTAATTCCATCTTGGTCAGTTTTGATGTTACGCTATTATTTATCAACATGCCAGTGGAATCACTGTTGTTGATTTCACAGATCTGCATATAGTCCTCAACTTACAAGCAATCGTTCAGTGAACAGATTACAAGACACTAAAAAAAGTGACTTACAACCGTTGCAGCATCTCTATGGTCTCGTGATCAAAATTCAGGCGCTTGGCAACTGGTCGCATATTTATGATGGTTGCATTGTCCCGGCGACATGTGCTCACCTTTTGTGACCTTCAAACTAGCAAAGTTACTAGGGAAGCCAGATTCACTTAGCAGCTGTGTTACTAACTCAACAACTGCAGTGATTCACTTAATAACTGCGGCAAGAAACATCATAAAATGGGACAGAACTCACTTAACAACTGTCTCACTTAGCAATAGAAATTTTGGTTTCAACTGTGGTTGTAAGTCAAGGGCTATCTGCACTGGAAGGACTAAACCAAAGAAGCAGCATTGTGCACTTAATAAAATTCTATCTCAATAAAAAAAATAAAATTCCTTAAGTCATGAGAATTCAATGAACAGAAATCTAGAGAAAATGATGAGGTCACCAGGATCGTGACTGAAGACTGCAGTGTTAGGAACTTTCAAATTCCCAAGACTCTAGTAGAAGACCCAAGATTGAGGAGATCACATACTACTCATAAGAGTTAGAAGAGATCTTTTACAAAATGCAATTATTTAGAGTGTGTATCTATTCCTTTTTAATAACATTTTATTTTTCTTGTGACAATCTTAGAGGAAGGGAAGGCTGATAGTTCTAGTCATATGCTTCAATGTTATGAGGTCAACTATTTTTCTTAAATTCTGCCTGACTAACAGAATTAACAGAGTTGGAAGGGACCTTGGAGGTCTTCTAGTCCAACCCTCTGCTCAAGCAGGAAACCTACACAATTTCAGACAAATGGTTGTCCAATCTCTTCTTAAAAACCTCCAGTGTTGGAGCACCCACAACTTCTGGAGATAAGTCATTTCATGAATACATTTTTGCTGGAGGTTGCAAGGTAGAGAATGCCAAGTGAGGCATCTCACTAGAATACTGGTGTTGGAACCAAGCTGGTAACCTAAGTCTGAAATGAGACCATGGTATAAACTCAGCGGATCTCTGTGAGAAAAAAAAAGTGAGACCTCCAGAACTTTATCCTACACAGCAGTGTATCTCAACCTCAATGACTTTAAGGAATTCCTAACTGAGGAATTCTGGGAGTTGAAGTCCACATTTCTTAAAGTCACTGAGGTTGAAAAACACTACTATAGATGGTTCAGCTCTATTACTATCTATTGCCAAATTCAGATTCAGATCCGGACAGAAATAGTAAAACATCAGTGCATGTATATTGTGTCAAATGACATGAACTAGACATCATTTCAGCAATAGGTAGCAACCATGAAAAATCTACAGTTTATGTTTATTGTTTAACTCTTTCTCCCAGTTGCTGATCCCCTTCTGCAATTAAGCAACAGTACATTTTACTGGTTTATATTTAACTTTCCTCAACATTAATGAATATGCAATAACTGCATGATTGGTTGGTCAGCTACATGAGTGATACAGCAATTTCTCCTTCTGAGATAATTCCCATGAACATTGACTAGAGCACTACTTATGAAGCAGATCTGCTTGATTGAAAATAGATTTGGTGATCCTATTTTTCAAGGCAGAATTGCATTGTGATAGATAAATTATTCCTACAGAGCAGGAAAACCAGGGAAATGAAATCCATTGTTCACTACAATTCCTGTAATCTTATGCCTGCTGGTTGAGACTGATAGGAATAGTGGATGTTTGTTTAAAGCTATCAAGAAGTATTTCAGTAGTTCTTTTTATTCGCACTTTATTTGAAAGCAATAATGGGCTGTGAAAAACGAATGGTTGCCATAAAAGCATTTAGCATGTATTTTATAAGCAATTAAAAATTACCCTTGAACAAGCTTTTTTTAAAGAGTGTTAATTGACAAGATAAGACAAGCATCCCAAAGTAGAGCAACTACCAAACATCTTCCTCTCCTAGTTTTTTTTTTTTTAATGGCAATCTCATTAAAAGCCACGGTTATCTCTCTGGAATTCCCTTCCAAGAACAAATACATCATATCACCTTGTGTTTCTTTGCTAATTCTACTAAATTCCCACTTGTTTTATCTCTAATGGTTTTACACATGGATACACTTCATATAAAACTATAACCTGTGACTAAAATGTCTACAGTAGTAGCTTTGTTAATGTTAATTTTTGGAATAAAAATACCTTACATAATTCTATCTTTATATTCCTTCAAATACCTCACAAATCCATTCCCTCCCTCCCTTCCACCTTTTCCTCCCTTCCCCTTTCCAGCAGGCAGATAAGTGAGTGATGCAGGGCAGGGAAAGGAGCAAAGGATTGTGAGAATGGCTAGGAAACTGTCACAGAATATTAAAAATGCAGATCACACAACTATGTCAAAAGCCAATAGCACTGGAGCAGCCACAACTTTCCTAAATTCCAGTCCCTTTGCAGTCATAGATTATGGACACATTCTGTAAATTAGCCCATTTGGTTAAAAACTGTTGCCCTTTGATGCACCGTTTTGCCCAGTTAAAGATTATAACAACAAGAGTTTTAGTCATGTATAGATTCAGTTTGTAAACAGTGGGCCATGTCTCCCATTAAAGTTGTACTGACAGTGATGGGAGATGACATAAGCAAGTAGAGTTTATTTCTCCTTCCAGATTTATAAAGGGTTAATCAAGGTGTTGGCCAGATTAGCAGACCTGCAAACATGTTGCCTAGCCACTGAATGGAGCCCCCCCCCCCCAAAGCTTGTTTGTGATCCTATCTTCTTTTAAATAGTGTGATAAGAAGTGTAATTTGTAGGAAGGATTTTGCTCTAAAACCTGAGGAATCAGCCTAGATTTTGTTTTCTTTTAAAAAAAAAATGATTCATTGGTACTTCCACTCAGATTTGTCAAGTTAATTCACTGGACTCCATCTGTTTATTCAAAGGTATTCTGCCATAACCTAAACCCCTTTAGGCAACAGATTTAAAGGGTTATTTTTGCTCTCTTAGTCTGGGCTTCTGATCTCGGTTCAAAGCTTTCTGCTGCTTGTAAGAACAACTGTTTTAAATGGAATATTATGTAGACCTAACCAAATACCCTATTTACAAAGTGATACCACCATTAATAGAAATTAGCCGACTGGTGAGAGAGAGACTGGTGTGTTTCCCTACAAGCAAGCAATATCTATATGTATATTTTCCATTTAAAATTTAAATCCAGGATTATTACTGCAAGCATAGCAAATGCTACAGGAAAAAAAAAATTCTCTTGTACCGTTTAATTGAATTTAGGTGTTTTCTTCCCTTCCATTTCTTTTAATAGAATAAAACATTTGACTCTTGAAAAGGGGGGGGGAGTATCTTTTACTTTGTACAAAATATATACAAAGTCTAGGAGCGCTTTTAAGTCTAACCAACTTTATTGGGGCATAAGATTTTGTGAGCAGCAGCTCATTGTATCAGATGCATACTTCATTTTGTAACTTATGGTGATGCATAGCTTCTTGCCAAGAAAGCAATAGCATATGCATAAGATTGCATGCATTATTTGCTTACCTATTTATTTAGTCATTTCATCATATTTCTATGCCGCCCAACTCCTACAACTCGGAGATTTTTACAATAATATTAAAAACACAGGAACCAAACAATCACTTTAAGCTTAAACTCAGCAATAAATATAAATAGCAACAGAACGTTTAGCATTCAGATTTTTTTTCTATTTAGTTTTTTTCCCCTCCAAGCTATTAAGAAAAAAATAAGAAACTTTACAGATAATAAAGAACAGCTTTGATCAACTCCAAACTATCTTATTGTTACACCATTTACCAAAAGCTGTTGTTGAGAAATGATTGAAAACTGCTGATGGTTAAATGGAGGAGCTCTACTAGATGCCGATTACTTTCCAAACTCAGATGAAACTGCTACATTTTGAATTTTAAAATGCTTCTATGGTTGGGTCCATGAGCATGGAAAACAATCCCTTCTCTCTGACTTTGAGGTCATTAGGTAATTACACCTGCTCTAGATCTTCCTTCATTATTACCTGAAATTTGGAAATCTGGGTTTAGAATTATATTCTTCTTGGCATCTTATTTCATACAATAAAAGAGAAATGAAAAGACAGTATATTCTTGTCCTGAGTGAGGGTGAGGGGAAGGACAGCCTGGGCTAAAGTCATAGTACTCCTGGATTTACAGTAGCAAGCTTTGGATTGAAAATGTAAGTAAATTTGCCATCTCCAAGGCTTGAACTACAGTACTCCTTTCTTTCTGTTCTGGGGGTATAATAGATCTGTTGATGACCTTGGGGTACGAGGGAAAGATTTGCTGCATGGAAACAACCAGATCAAAGAGGCAGGAAACCCCAATAGTTTAATGGTCAGAGAAAGAAATTTAGGAAGAACTCACTCAAATTGATCAATTAAAAGTGATAGTGGGAATTTTGTACCATCACACTTGCAAGATTCTGTGGATGTAACCTTACAATAAAGTAGATTTAGCTCAGCTAGTCATTTCTGTCTGGTTGACCCAGAAGGACTGCCGGGGGGGGGGGGGGGAACGGATGCTGGAAAACATAAAAGGGAGAATAATTTGTCCCTTCATTTCATGTTAGCAGCTTCTTCATTGGCTGGCAACAGGACAGTCACTTTAGGAACGAGATTAAGAGTAATCTGAGTTGTAGTCCTGCTTTAGGCATGAAAAACCAACTAGGTCATCTTGGGCCAGTCACTCTCTCTCACTGTGTAATAGGAAGAAGGCAATGGCATACTATTTCTCAAAATACTGCCTAGAAAAAGGGTTTTCAAACCTTTTCAGGCTGAAGAAAAAAATCCAATAATCTCTGATAATGAAAGGTGAAACTTCTGAATGTCAGCTGACAAGTCCCACCCTTCTCCCCCCACACCACCCAATTCCCTTGTGGACAGTTTTCACCTAAGGTGGGGGGAAAACCCTGCACAAAAGACTAAGAAAAATTTCTCTGTAAGAAACTAAGGGAGAAAAATTATCCAATGTTTGTAGAGTTTTCCTTCTTTAGACTCTTACAGAGAGGGATTTTTTTCCCCTTTACACTGTCAAACCTTTTTCAAATCTTCATGGAACCCAGGGATTCATGAGACCCCAGTTTGAAAAATCTGGTCTAGAAAACTGTGCGGATTTGTTCATGGAGTCAACGTGAGTCAAACTTGATTTGGAGGCAAAAATAAAAAGGTCCACTTAGAAGAAAGATTAAAATTTTCAGACCTGAGTACCTTCCTTCCTTCCTTCCTTCCTTCCTTCCTTCCTTCCTTCCTTCCTTCCTTCCTTCCTCAGGTTGAATAACATACTACTTTTAAAAATGTACTAATGGCCAAGGGATCTCTTTCACTTTTGCTTAACCTTCAAAAACTACAACCTGCTTACAATAATGCCACTTTTTTTAAAAAAAGAGAAACTTCTTGCCCTCTCCAGCCCTTCCTGGAATGATCAGTTCAGCCAATTCAGTAAGTGTTGAGGGAGAAGCTTGTAGACTGCAAATTGCAAGTAAGAGGTATTTTACCACATGAGTTCACTTGATGACTGCATGAACAAGTCCATGCAGCCATGCAAATACAGTTTGCCACTGCTTGTGTGTGTGTGTGTGTGTGCTTCCAAGTCTAAACTGATGCCCTACCAGAGTGTCCATCAAGTACTGACCAAGCTTGATGTTATTTAGCTTTCAAGCATGAACAAGATCAGACAATTGCTATCATGTTCCCATCTGCTGAGATCAAGCTAGTCATGTTTTGCTGTAATATAATTTTAATATTTTTTAAAAAAGTTGGATGCCTTTCCTGCATTGTACGTTTGAAAACAGCAATTGCTTCCTTCATTGATATCCATCATGTATTGTTCTCTGAGAAAGGAAGAACACTAGCTGTGCTTTATTTCTCCTAGCATTAATTTTGTATTCTATTGTACTGGCATTCAAATTTGCTTCCAGCAGGATCCATGAAAACGTTATTTAGATTTCCTAGGGAGAAAAGATATCTATGGATCTCTCTTTTCCAAGCAGAAAGAAAATTCTCTTCTATCTGATGGGATGTAGACTGTAGTCTCTCTCTCTCTCTCTTTCTCACTCTGTGTGTGTGTGTGTGTGTGTGAATTTAGCCCTGCAAATATTTGAACAAAGTTGGCATATATCTTTTTTTCTCATTTAATTATTGTGGGCATTTTGCTTTGCTCTGTTTTGATGACTGTATAAATGCTTTTAATTGTTATATTGATTTGTTATTGTTCTAAGTCCCCATGAACAGGGTAATCATTAGGGCAGGGCAGGGTTTCAAAATTAAATGCAAAGAGGTCTTACTCAGAGGTGCAAGAGTGCAAACGCAGAAACTCCTTACAGCAGAGCCATCACATCTGCAAAACTCTGAATGGCCCATTGATGGCAGCAAAGGCCTTTCTCCCATTGAGCAGAAGGCAAGCAGCATTTGTCTCACCCATGCTGGAAAATACTTCTTTTTGCCTTTTTATCTGAAGGGTTGCACAACCCTATCTAATCATCATAATCCATATACCAACGAGGCAGCATGATATAAGGTATTAAACTGTTACTGGAGAGATCCAGGTCTTATGGATGAAACTGACTTTGGGCCAGTCACTCTCCTTCAACTTCACCTACCTCACAGGGCTTTATGGCGGGGGGAAGGAATAATGAGAAGACGGAGTGCTCTGCAGGCCATCTTTAAGTCATCCCTATGTGGCTTGGGGCCAGAATATTTGAAGGACCACCTCTCCCCTATTACATCCACCCAACCCATCAAGGTGGGAAGGCAGGGCATGTTAGAGATCCCGTCGATTAGAGATGTACATCTGGTGGGACCATGAAAAAGGGCCTTCTCGGTGATGGCCCCTTCTTGATGAACATCATTTCTGCTGAGGCACAGTTGGTCCTCACTCTGTTGCTTTTCTGAAAGGCCCTAAAAACACAGTTTTGTTAGCAGGCCTGAAGACCACAAATGGAGATGGAGCTGATCAAGTTGCTGGGTTTGGTTGTATAGCTGCTGTCATGAGGGACAGAGGGTTGATTTTTAAATGCTGTAAGCCCCCCAGAGTCATCTTTGCATGAGTTGGGTGGCGGTATAATTTTTTTTAAAATAAATAATGAATAAAAACTCCTGAGCAAAAAGGAGTTCTACAGTTCTACAAAATGAATCTATGGTATAAATATACAATGTACAATATTTTAATTTGTTTATTGTTTTGTTCCACAACAGAGAGTTTCCTACAACTTCATCCTTCTGCATAATTTTCTAATGACATAAACATGCAGGAACATTTTCTTTCGATAGGAAAATGCACCCTAAAAGAATCACCAACAAGTAGATTTAAAGAACTGGAATGTTATACAGGCAAGAAAATGAACGACTTCTATAAACAAGCAGATGCTGTTTGCAATATCCTTGTAAGTGCTTGAAAATGAGAGTGGGAGGGAGAAAACCATTGTGAATTATCATCATATTTTTGCTAACAATTCTGCAGCAATGATTGTCATGCTAAAATCACAATTGCTTTTCCTCGCCTGGTGACAAAAACGGAGAGACAAACCACAGGAGTCTCTTTGCAGAGACCCTGGCCCAAATAACTACCCCCAAAAGTAGCAAAAGATCAGACACAAAACTCAAGGGGAAAAGGTCCACAACTATCAAAAAGTATGTCCTGATGTCCACCTGAGAAATCTGAAAAAGGGAAGTAACAAAGACAGTTGGTGACAAAGCTGACATCCCATATTCTAAAACCAGGAAAATCAGTTGTGACATTTTTCATTTATTTGTAAATGCCTCTTTGGCACAACGTTCACTCAAAATGACAGTTGCATCTTATGGAATTGAGGAAGTGATGGTAAAATAGAAGAACACTGACAGCTGCTTTAATGAGATTCTGTGTTAAGACTACTGTGACACATCCCTCCTCCCACCCTGACACACAGACACACACATTTCTAATTTCAGCAACAAAGCATTTGATGTACAGAAACCCCACCTTGTCCTTTATCAAGACCATCCTTTCCTAGGTCATTGTGTCTTAGTTTTAACCCAGCTCAAACAATAAGAGTAGTAGTAATAATAATAATGCTCATAAAAGCATTTTTGCTCAAAACTTAACAGCAGAACATGGATAATTTTCTGGCACTATGCCACATTGCTGATGTGTGAATTATCTTACTCAGTAAGCAATTCTGTTAAAGAAAATAGGGATTTTGGCCTGTCACTCAGAATTAATAAGTAGCATACAAGCCCACCTTATAACATAATCAGTGTTTAGCTTTCTCACTCCACTTTGGATATGATCCTGAATTTTTAAAATGCCTGCCAAAACATCTGTTACTATTAAGTATCTGTGTTTTGCATTGTTCTGGCTTGTTACCAGGGAATGTATATTTTCCCTCATGGAATTTCTCTCATGAGGAATTACTGAGGGGTAAAGCACCCCCAAAGTTACTCTGAGTGTGCTTATAGCAGAATTAGATAATAACAGAGTTGGAAGGGACCTTGGAGGTTTTCTAGTCCAACCTCTGCTCATGCAAGAAACCCTATACCATTTCAGAAAAATGGTTGTCCAATCACTTCTTAAAAACCTCCAGTGTTGGAGCACCCACAACTTCTGCAGGAAAGTTGTTCCACTGATTAATTGTTCTCACTATCAGAAAAATTCTCCTTAGCTTTAGGTTGCTTCTCTCCTTGATTAGTTTCTGTTCGTTGCTTCTTGTCTGCCTTCAGGTGCTTTGGAGAACAGCTTGACTCCCTCTTCTTTGTGGCAGCCCCTTAGATATTGGAAAAATGCTATCATGTCACCCCTAATCCTTCTTTTCATTAAATTAAACAAACCCAATTCCTGCAACAGTTCTTCATGTTTTAGCCTCCAGTCCCCTAATCATCTTTGTTGCTCTTCTCTGCACTCTTTTTAGTCTCAACATCTTTTTTATATCGTGGCAACCAAAACTGGATGCAATATTCCAAGTATGATCTTATAAAGTGGTGCTAACACTTCATGTGATCTTGATTCTATCCCTCTGCTAATGCAACCTAGGATTGCATTGGCTTTTTTGGTGGCTGCAGCACACTACTGGCTCACATTTAAGTGATTGTTCACTAGGACTGCAAGATCCCTCTCAGTCACTACTATTGAGCTATAGCACCTATTCTATACCTGTGCATTTGATTTTTCTTGCCTAGATGATGGGTTCTATAAGTTCCACCAGCATTTATGTGAAGTTATGAATGGACGGGTACAAACAATGGAGTACATGAAACACACTCAAAGCAGACCCCTGAAGCAAAAAGGTTTGTTCTGGAAAGCAGCCTGTGCAGAAAAAGGTCAGAATGGGATCCTCTAAGAAGACCAAACAAGGATGGTTCTCAAAACAACAGACAGCTTCCAGGTAAACTGAATAAGGCAATGGCACAGGACACATGGGAAGGGTACCAAGCAGAAATGTTGCAAAATATAAAAGCAGGTGGGGATTTTAGAACTTTGGAGCACTCCATAGCATGTTTTCTGTTGTGTTGTTTTACAAGGCTTGTAGGTTACTCCAATCACAACCAAATTTGAGCAATATACAATTCCTTTTCTGTAAGTAGGATTAAAACAAAACAAAATATAATCAACATTTTAAAAAAAAAAATGCAACGTAAGTCCCGGAGCAGTCTCAATTCGCCCTCCTCCCATTAAAACTATTTTTGTTAGTAAGGGAACATACATCAAATTGGAATTCCAATTTGCCTAGTTGAATGCATTGCCACAAACATCATTGCACAATGAACACTTTCTCGTGTATCTGTGGCTTTGAAGTGTTGTGCACATCTTTGCTATATGTTGCCTTGAATTGAATTCCTTGAGAAAAATTACATTTCCTTCTTTCTGGAAATAAATCAAAGATATCGATCTGCAAAATTTATTATTGTTGTTATTTTTAAAAACTTAGTTTTTCCAAAGAATTTACCTATCCCTCAAACGCAAATGACAACTTGAGTGTGTTCCAATGAACATTAATTAATTAATTAGATGTATATGGCTGCCCATCTCATATTCATGACTCAATGTGAAAAACAGCTAAGGTCAGAATGAGTTGGGCACATATTAAATACAAAATCCTCAAACATGTGGAACTCTTCACAGGGTTTCCAACAGTGTATCATGTAAAGATGTACTTAGGTGGAAGATGGTTTCATAAGAAAATAGAAAAAATTAATACAGCAATCAAATGTTCTGCTGTAATTATGATTTCCATTGTGGGTTTAATTGCAAGATATTTTTTGACTCCAATTTCCTACCAAGTTTTGCTCAATATAGCCAAAATCTTTTGAACTATACAGAGACTACTTTTTGTTAACATCATACAAAAGATTTGTTCTCCGAGCAGCTAAATTATCTTTAATTCATTAAAAAAAAACCTCCAATAAATCAATGATAATGTGTCCACGGGTTGTCTTAATATTCCCCTTTTATTTTTTAATAAATTCAGAAAGCACAAAGCTGAGACAAAAAGGAGGAGTTTTCAGTTCACATTTTATTATTACTTTAATTGGTCTACAATTGCTCCTGACTAATTATTGTCCCTACAGGGCAAGCTATTAACCCAGTGTGTTGGCTTTTGAAAATGTTACTTTTTTAATAATGAGGCACTATTATTTGATGCTCTTTCTTTCTCCTTCCATGCTAGGGGTCGGTAATGTTTTTCAGGCTCACATGTAGTCTTTGAACAGCATGCCTGTGGTTGCACTTCAAAAGAGGTAGGGATGAGACAGGACAGAACAAGGGCAAAAACAAAGATTCGTCTGAATTAAATTAATACAGAGTATGACTTTTCCGGATGCACTTAATAGCTTTAATAGAGCATGAGTTAATTGTATTAAAAGGAGCTATCAGCAAGGTTGTTCAATGGCCAAAAATAGTGGCACTTTTGTCATTATTTCACTCCAAACTTCCAATATCACTGAGATGTGTACTATTATTTTGTGGAAGTTAGTGGTGATTAGGAGAAAAATAAAATGGGTTATGAATATTATATTATGTTGGTTGCTGATTTTTATTTGCCTGTTTATCATTTAACTGTGTTTGTTGTGTCAGTTGAACTTTAGAGTACGGAACTAGGCTTGCTATTACTCTAACTTGCATATCATGGGAAATATTGCAGTTTGTGTGGCATGTCTAGTTATCTGTTGAACTTCAAGGACAAAATAAGTTAAAGCTATTACTGCTACTTTATCGTATCACCAGTTCATTGGAAGAGCACTAGAAGCCACATCCAGAATTTGGGTGAGATCTCGAATTGTGGACTTCTTCCTTAGTCCCATGATTAGCAGAGAATCCTTTGGGGTGGGTGGCAATAATAAACTAGCAGTATTCCAGTATTTGAGGGGCTGCCACAAAGAAGAGGGAGTCAAATTAGTCTTCAAAGCACCAGAGGGCAGGACATGAAACAATGGTTGGAAACTGATCAAAGAGAGAAGCAACCTGGAATTAAGGAGAAACTTCCTGACAGTGAGGACAATTAACTAGTGGAACAGGTTGCCCTCAGAAATCATGGGTGCTCCATCACTGGAGGTTTTTAAGAAGAGACTAGACAGTCACTTGTCTGAGATGATATAGGTTCTCCTGCTTGAGCAGGGGGCTGGACTAGAATACCTCCAATGTCCCTTCCAGCTCTATTCTATTCTAAATCCAACAAATCATCATCACCATCATCCAATCTATAGCAATATTATATAGGAATGAACCTCATTTGAAGCTGATTTGCTGCCTTGGTTTGAAGAGCAAGTACAATAATTTACATTCAGATATGGAAGAAATGATAGAGTAAGAACAAAGAATCAGGACTTACTGTACAGTGAATCTATACTCAGTCTCATGGGATTTAAGTTACAGAGAGGTGTTGAAATTCATAGACTTCACTGAAAAGCTGGCTTTGAGACCAGAGTTGAAGAAAGCAAGGCAGGTGACATCAAACAGGCCAAATGTGAGAGCAGGAGAGAGAATGGACCACATTTTTTTAAAGAAAGCAAAATAGCTCTGGATGACAATAAAAGTTGGAAAATAATGCATTCAGAGAAGAATCTCCTAAGAGGAATGAAGGTGACTGCATCTGCCATCACTGATAATGATTCTAAGACTGTCAACAATTCAAAAAAGATCTTTTATCTTATGTTTTGCAGAGCATCATTCCCAGTGATAGTGTTACAAATACATTTTTTTAAATGATGGAAATGAGGTATGCTTTTTTTTTAATACATAGCAAAAAGAAAGTCATTTAAATGCAGAATACAAGAGCCCATGATAAATAATAAATGCTAGCTGTAGCTTAATACCTAGCTTTCTTTCAACAATATTAAAGTCAATAATAATAATTTTATATAACAGAGTTTCCCCCCCTCCCCATCTCTTTTTTCACAATGACAGGGTGACAAATCACAATTGATTTTGCATATCTCATTTCTCCACTCAAGAAAAGGTTACATCTAACTTTAAAAGGAGCATGCAGGTTAAAAGCACTGATAAAATCTCTATTCAAAACCCCTATTTTAAAGCAGCCACATCGTTTCCTAGGACTATGTGATAATTGTAGAGGGCAACTGTGCCATCCTGAAAAAATCCATCATTGCTTTAAACAGCCATAGATAAATGCTGTTTGGGCTTCCATGTGAAATCTAACACGTTTTCAAAATTATTTCTGAAGCACCAAAAGACCTCAGTTACCCCCCAAGTAATCAACTGCCATTTGAACACTATTTCCCATCAGAAATGATTTCAAATAGGTGGATAAAGAAAGGGCAATCCACGAAGTTGGAGCAGGTCTGCGTAACTGATTATTAGATAAGGTACATAATTGTAGAGCCAGATGAGCTAATAACTTTCCCCAGGGATACAAATGACCTGGTAATTCAAAACTGACAAAGTCAAAAGCAAGGTATAAACTGTTTTTTTTCCCTTCCCACTTTTGCTTCTCCTGGTTGGGATAAATATAATTTCTCATGGCAGTGTATATCTCTCTCTTAAGCCTCAGGTAGTTTTAACTTAATGAGATTAGTTTCAGCCGAGAGTGAAACCCCATGAGATAGGATTAGTATCTTATCGGGTTTTGCCTCATCCAGCAAGTTCAGTGTAGTCAATCTTGATGATGTTCATTTACTATTGGCATCTGAGCTTTGTTTTCAAATCTAATACTGTCTCCTAACTTTGCCATCAAAAGCTCTGGTGGAAAGTCAAGTGCTTGTTTGGAGAGAGAGAGAAAGAAAGAGAGAGAATGGGAATGAAAGAGCTCTGTATCCTTTCTTTGAAATGGATGATTCCATATTACAGTACCAGAAAGTTATTCTTGGTGTAAACATAGCAAATCAGACAGGAAGTGATAGGATTCAAATGACTTTTGAGTTCTCAAGCATTCCACTTTAAGTTACAATACTGAGTTCTAAAATATGATAATAGATGTTTTCAAGGTAAAAGAAACTTCAAAACAAGCCAACAGATAGTCCCTTCATGAACCCACAAAATAACCAAGAACAACGTTTCAGAGAGTTCACAAACAACTAAGAAAAGCTATTTTGAGACTCAGTTCCATGTCCAGCTGATGTTGGAAATTTTTTGTAATAACATTTGAGACTAATTAAATGTTATTAAATAATATTTGGCTTAAGTAACCTTTTATAGTTATGCATAGTGTTAGTTTGTGGCTCTCAGTGTATCATACAAGACTGGATGTAATTTCAGTCTTAAAGATTATCCACTATATCACTGTTTATTATAACTATTCCTATGTATAACATACATTTATAGGCATTGCTGACCAAATGAGTATGACAGCCAGATCTTAGATAGCAGCTACCAAAATAGCTTGATCGTCAGATCTGGCATCTCGCTGCTTCAGTCTTGCTTCGTTTGATAGTAGCCTGCCATAAAATATGGGAGGGGAAGAGTTGTAGAGAACAGGGTTGATAGAAAACAGAAACCACTCCAAGGTTGAACTATCCAAGAACACAGGCATGGGAATGGAATGCAACCGTCAATCCTCAGAACTGTTATCAAAATAACTAATTTGAACTTATTGGACACTAGAGAGATGACCAGGGGGAGGACGTGAAACATGAGGAAAAGTAACCTGGGCTTACGCAACAATCTTCAGATCTGGCTTTTTAATGCTGTAACCACTTGGCTTTAGTAAAAGTTTACTTTTCACTACCAATGGAGTCAAGAGTCTCTCTTTCCTAAACGCCCAAGCTGGGACATACCTGACATTGATCCTGTTAATAGAAAATGGGGCCATAACTTCAAACTGAAAGGAGGGAAGTTCAAAACGTTAGAAAGGATTATTTCACAGAAAGAGTACAGTGGAACCAACTGTGGAGCTGGTTGTGGGTCAATCATCAATTCACTGAGTTTAGACATGCTTGGGATAAACACGTCTATCATCTGACAAAAATAAAGAAATAAATAAATGAGAATAAAATAAGAATTAATAAAATATAAAAGTTAATTAATTAAAAAGAAAAGAAAAAACAAACTCAAAGGGCAGACTTGACGGACCACTAGCTCTTTTTCTGCCATCAGTTTTCTATGTTTCTCTACCTGATCAGTCAGCTGCCAAAGCTTTAATCCCCCATTGTGCAAGTGGAAAGAAAGAGAGAAAATAATTTGAATGCTGATTTCATTCTAACCAGGCCTTGTGTTTGATTCACAGCAGCTTCCGGAGTTCTTTTGTAATGGCTTCTTTAGGGTTTTCTCCAGTAAAAAGACTTTTTTTTTTTTAACTTGGGAAATCCATTTTTGCAGTTTCTTACCTATCTGACCATGGACAAGTACTTCCATTGGACCCTCTTGGAAATTATTTCAGTTTCTAACTTTGTGGGACACAGTGTGGGATAGTGATGAAGGTTTGGGACTAGAACCAGCACACCCAACTTCATGTCTACCCTCAACCATGGAAACTTCCATGATGTCACCGGGCCAGTCAGTTTCTGAAACTCATTTACCTCACAGAATGATTGTAGAGTGGAATGAAAGAGTATACCAGAGGTCCCCAACCTTTTGGGCACCAGGGACCAGTTCCGTGGAGAAAGGTTTTTCCATGGACCGGAGAATGCGTGGTTTTGTGTGCTGCCTGTATCCCACAGATGGGGCTTTATTTGTTTGTGTGGACCAGTTGCTGGCATGTTGGGGACCCCTGCTCTATGCACTTCCTTGACGTCTTTATGGAAAAGCAGGTCATAAATTTACTAAAATAAATGCATGGATAAATTTGATCCTAACCCTAAGCCCAAGCTTAATTTCTAGATGTTTTAGTCATTGACAAAGTCAGTTTTGCCAGTGTTTTAGCCTAAGCCATTTAGATGAGGTTGGCTCCAATCAAGACTTAAATTATAGAATAAAATACTAAGCATGATTCAGAAATGTTAATTAATTCCTCATACTGAAATATAACCACAGCACAGAACTTTTATATGTTAATAAATAGCAACTGCAGACATCTGAACAAAGAGCAATTTCATTTAATTATCAGAGTAGTAATTTTAAGTCATGAATACCTGTGAATAAGGCACTGGTAATCATTTCTTATTCCAAAGACTGAGGGAGTTAAAGAACGTAGCTGAAATTAATACTCCTTTTATATTTCGTACTCACAGTTTAAAAGACTGAGTTGTGCATAAGATTGGAGATAATGCCTTCAAATGACAACAAATGACTTTTAGCATACCATTTTGTTGGATTTCTAGATTTGCTTTGGAGGTGGAAAGGAAGTAATTCTGCGGATTCAAATAGCTTTTAGCTATTTAGCCTCTGGTCCCAAACACAATCTTTCAAAAGTCCAAAAGAAATAGGTTAGACAAGGCATATGTCATAAAGGGTGGAGTTAAGAAGTTGGCTAGGTAGGAATCCCTGCAAGGGAAGAAGCGATGAAAACTTCTCTCTCTCTCTCTCTCACACACACACACAAACACACACACACACAGGCACACACACAATTCATTGGAGCTATCTGGCTGTTCTCAGGAGAGTTCAGCTGGTCTGGCATGATTCTTGTAAACAGACGAGGAGCAATAAATAAACTTCTCTGATCAGCTAATGATGTCGTCTAGTTTCTTGTGCCTGACATTAATCTTGCCAGACTAAATGAAAAGAAAGCAAAGATAGCACTAATAGTAATAGGCACCTTGGTTGCCATCCCAAAACAACTGGAGCACCAGTTGGATACACTCAGCATTGAAAAAATCACCACCAGTCAATTGCAAAAGGCAGCTTTCCTTGGAACAGCTTACATCCTGTGACACCTTTAATACCATCAAACAACAACATCTGCCTATCCCAGGTCCTTGGGAAGAAGTCAGTATGTGGATAAAAATACCAAGTCCAGTCTAAACACCTGGCTGACTGCAATCATCCATAATGTACCCAACTCTCAGAATAGCACTGCCATGTCTCCCGGGCTGAAGATGTTTTTCTGAAATGTGTTAAGCATCAATCAAGTACCTTTGATTTCGAGGTTCAATCATTTCCAGTCCAACTAAATAGCAGCAGGCGCCAAGTGAAGTTAGGGAATTTTAGCTAGTGTCCCATTTGTATGAAATTACCAATAGCTAATTTCATACAAATTTGTTCATTAGATCAAATCAGGAAGGAAGAGAAAGGAAGATTATTTAGTTTAGCCTCCTTCTAGGCTAGCAAGACTGTTCTGAAATCTGCCTTACCATTTATCAAAAGTTTCTTACTCTGTAGAATAGGTTTCTGCTTCTATTATACACAAGGTTTTTAAGAATTTTGATGAAATGTTTAAGCTTGCTTTCTTGTTGGAGGTGTAGAAGATGACCAGGCTGAGCCTGAGGGAGGGGTCAAATGCATCATCAGTCTCGAATCCCTTCGTTCCCACAAGAGATCTAAGTCCAGCCCACCATGAATTCCTTATCTAAACCAAAATTGCTTTGACCGTTAGTTCAGATTCGTGTAAAGATATTTTTTACAATAAATTTTTATACTGCCTAGCCAAGTGTAGCAGGGAAGGGAATCAGCTATAGCAGTGCCGCACAGACCTGGAGGAGACCAGCTGGAGCTCGGCAGAAGCCCCAGGGCTCGGCAGAATCCCCAGGATCTGCACACGTGGCTGCATACTGATTGGAGCTTCTGGTGCACCCGGAAAAGGAGGAGGAGGAGGGCAGAGAGAATAGAAGCTATAAAAGGAGCAGGTTTTGGTGGGAGAGGAAAAAAAAACAAGGAGAAAGAGAGAGAACAGGCTTTTGTTAGCGAAGTGACGAGGAGTGAGTGAGCAAGTGGCCTTTGCGAGCGAAGGGTGAGTGAAAGAGCGAGAGAGAAGCTTTTGTGAACGTGTGAGTGAATGGAGCAAGAGAGAAGCTTGTGCGAGCAACATGTGAGTGAATGAGAACAAGAGAAAAGTTTTTGCGAGCAACGTGTGAGTGAGTGGAGTGAGAGAGAAGCTTTTGCAAGCAACGTGTGAGTGAATGGAGCGAGAGAAGCTTTTGCGAGTAACATGTGAATGAATGGAGCGAGAGAGAAGTTTTTGCAAGCAACGTGTGAGTGAATGAGAACAAGCGAGAGGCTTTTGCTAGCAAAGGGGGCGTTGCGAGCGAAAGGTCAGAGAAAAAGGGAAAAGTGAGGGGGAGAAGGGGGGGAAAAAAGAAAAGGCATTGACTTCTGAGTTCCACTGTTGCAGTAGGAAGGAAGCATTAACACTGAACCTCAACTTTTTACTTTTCCATAATATTATAAACTAGCCATTTCTATAACAACAAATGAATCTAATCAGTAAAACCCAAAATCCCCCCTTCTTTTTTAGTCATTAAGTTTTTGACACCTTGCTAAGCACTGGTGGTACTCAAATATTGTCATGTCCTAAAAGTGGTACTATCTGTGAAAAGGTTGAAAAGCCCTGATCTACATCATACTGATTCTTATGTACAATACTGCATGCACATTACTAGGGATTAAAAATGTTATCTCTTGTAGGTCGATGATACTTAAAGGTTTGAATAGTTGTAGAATAACTGGGGGAAAACTCCCGTAGTGTTAAGAAGAAAGTTTTCTTCAACAAAGGTCATTTGTCATGCTTCAAAATTGGATTTGAACCCATTTTAACTTAACAAAGGACATTATCTACCTTGCCCCATCCACACTCCATCTCAGACAAAAAGTCACACATGTACCCGATTTAAGTCAATCAGTTTAAGAAGAGGGTGTTTCTTCTTCTTTGGTTTTGCATTCATGAATATATTTAACCTTTTCCTTTGACACTGCATATTCTCTCTTTTTCAAGCTCTGGAGATACGGTTCTCCATATCTCAATATGCAGCAGCTAAGGCCTTGCCAAGCAAAAGACTGTTGATAGACCTCTTTATCAAGAAATACAAAGGGAGGATCTCAGTTTGACCAAAACCAAATGAAATTATGCAAACCCAAATAAGCCAGTCTAGTCTTTAGGAAACTTACCTTGATTTTCCTTCTTTGTGTAGGACACAGACACTGAATTTCTTAAACTGTGTTCAGTCAGCATTCATTCATTAAATGCAGCATTCATCCACAGAAACTAATAGAACATTATTACAGAATATTATTTGGTCAAAATCCTTCCCCCTTGCCTTTTATTTTTCTTTTGGTGAAAGGAAAGAAAAACAAGCCTGATCTACATTTATCATTAGCAATGTAGACTGTGTGTGGTGAATCACGTTATAGATTTATCTTGACTATTGGAAAGTCATTGAGAGATTCAAGGTTAATTTTCAAGTAAAATTTTCCATTTCAAGGTTGGGAGTTAAGAGGCAAAACAGAACTGGTAATCAGTGTGTAGAAATGTTTTCCTCTAAAATCACTGAAAGAGCTCCACTCTTTCATAAGCATCATCAGACCAATGCAGTGATTATTACACCAAAACATTTTTAAATTAAATTGAACAAACAAATAAAATCCCAGCAACTTGAAAATGAGTTATCCAAAGGTATGAATATGGAAACACTACATGTCAAGGCTGCTAGCATCGGATGTTTTTGCATTGACAACAAAGGGAAATGTAGCCATCTTTTACCTTTTGCTTTTAGAGTTAGATGATGCTGGGAGGGGGGAAGTGAATGAGAGTCCAGCTAGACATAACAATACTAGACCTAGCGTGAGAAACAAGGTTATTGTAACCAGAGCTGATAAGGAATTGGTGGGCTGGAGAACTGGAGAGGAGGCCCGTGCTTTAAGCTAATTGGGGAATGTGATTTATGACTGTTAATTGAAGGAGGGAATTGTGCTTTGATACTATGTGCTCGGGGGGGGGGCGAATTCAGTTTTTGGCTTCGATTATGCAATGCCGAAGTTATGCTACTCAAAATAAAGATTCTTTAAGGTAAACAATGCCTCGAAGTTATTTTGAAGAGTTTCATCAGTCGGAACCATGACTGATGATTCAGTGTCAAAAAATTAACTTATGTCACTGTTGACAAAAATATTTATTTCCACAGTATAATCTAGTGTGAAATCAGCAAATGATTTTCCTTTTTTATTTTTTAGTTTATGTGGCTCGTTTCTCCCCCAACACAAACACACAAACCCAAATTGGCACATATAGAAAAATCAGTAAAATTTTTCAACTGAAGAAGAATCCAAAGCATAACACTGAGGGAAATATGAATCCCAATAACCCTAACCAGAAGCAAACATAAAATTCTGAGTGAATACCAATATTAGCAGTACTAATATTTCCATCTCAGAAGCACTGAAATGCTTCTGTGCTGAAAGGATTTGTTGGTGACATCACCATTGCCAGGAGGACACCCAGTTGGGGAATCCTTTTGCATCCCTGTGAAGTTGCCTAGTGAAGTGGATACCCATTTACCTACTTGCAGTCAACCATGGGACAGCAGGAACTGGAGTGTGACGGGACCTCACCCCATGGCAGTAAAGAGTCTTGAACACAAGCTGAACATGCTTGAACATGATCACCAGCCCAGCATTCTAACCTTGTTAGCCACTGTACTCTCACCAACTAGTAATGAGAAAATATAATGAAAACTCCTTAACTTCACACATATAGACAGACTTCACCACAGTTTTAACTAGAAAACTCTGAGCATCCTGAATGAAGCTAAATCCAAAAATTCTGGAGATTTGTCTGACACTCAGACAAATCAACCATCAACAGATACATAGAGATAAATAACACCTAGATTCAAAGGAGACAATCAAAAAGCCAAAAAGGAAATAAAAAGATCAAAACACCTCCTTATCAGCAATCAACACCCAGATGAGCAGAGATGAACACCAAGATACCAACAGTCACGAAGTAAATAACCTAATCAAGGAATCACCAACTCAAACAACAGGAAACAACAGCCTAAATGAAGGAACCACCATAAACACTCCCACCAACACTGACAAGGCAAGCCACAAGTGCATAAAAAATGAGAGCAAACCCCATTCCCTTCTATCACTGATGATGTTACCTAGTTTGGTAATGAAATGTCTGCAAGAAAACAACCAAGTTCAGAGAGCATCAAGAACCCCCCAGTTCAGTCTTGAGCTACAAATATTCTTTTCCATCAGTGCCAATAATAATCATTTGCACATTTCAGTTTTGACTTTTATTTACCATCGACTATACAAGATGTTGGCAATTCTCCTTTGCTTTTACATATTGGAACGTGATCATCTTACTGTAAGTTTCTTCACAGCAGTTTTTAAATATAGCCATTATAATCAAAAAGAACGTATCCTTCCCCAGACATGCTTAACCAAATGGCCTCTAAAAGGGGAGCAAGAGGAAAAGGCCAAATCATCAGAAGAGTACAACTGGAGGTGAGACAATTTACTGGTGGATCCATCTTATGCACTACCTTAATGAGTTCCCTCTTCAGACTGAGGCACTTGAAATCACAGTAGAGAGAAAAAAGGAAGGTGGAAATCAAGCCAGTTCAATTACTAGGTCAATGCCACAATTGAATTCAAAATCTCTAGACTGCTTGGGTATTTCCAGCTGAAAACAAAGGTAGGATCTCATCCGAGGCAAACTCAACTCCATGACAATCAAAGCGGATTTATCGACAATCCTACATAGATGATTTTCTATGTATTTCTTCTGGGAGTTTTATTTTCAATTTTTTAGTGTTGCCTAGAATCCTAGTATTCTCTCAAGGTCTCTCATCCAAGTATTAACCAGCCATGGCTTTGTTTAGCTTCTTTACCCTTTCTATAAAAATGTAAGAACAGCTCCTTTAAAGAGTTTCTGACATGACCATGGCAGACCCCAATCACACCTGCCAGCTTTGGACCCAAATAGTGAACTCCTCTTTTGTTGATTTATCAAAGTAACTTTCAAAATCCAGACATTAGAAACAGATATAAGAACAATTAGAACGAACATGCAACATTATTAGTTAAAAATAACAGTTACAATCAAAGTTAAAAGAATGCACAAAAGTGTTTTCAGGTATGTTAGATTTTTATTTTCCTTCAGGAGCAAAATACAGTGCATACTACATTCTTTCCTCTCTTTTTTTCACATAATAGCTGTCCTTTGTGATAGGATCGGTTAAGAGAGAATATGCTTTCATGGGATGGAATTTAACAATCCTACTCCAGTGGTTAACCATTGCACCATACAGGAAATCCTTGTGTAGTAACCCAAATAGGACTGGCAACTTGGTTGTTAAGTGAAGTGGTCACTAAGTGCTTATGATCTTACTTTAGCATACCTTTACTTCACAGACCTGAAAAATTGTAAATGTGAGGACTGGTCCGCAAAACTGTATTTTCCTTAATACTGTAACTGTGAATGGTCACTGTCCAAGGCAGTTGCTAAATGAAAACTACCTATAAAGTCCTGATAGTCCTCACTTAACAGCCACTCATTTAGCAACCTTTCAAAATTACAATGGACCTCCCTAGAGCTACTTACAACCTGTTTTCAAAGTTCCGATGGCCCTACACACACCACACATGACCTTATTTTAGGTGTTTTAACAACCAGTTCAACTATATGGCCGTTTGCAGCTTCCCACAGTTACATGATCACAATTTTTGGTGGTGTTTTTGCCAGTTTCTGGTATTTACTTCTAGTTTCTGGCAGGGAGGAAAAATGCCCATTGGTGAAAACAGGTTTGCTTAACAACCGTGGCTTCGTGACTTTGCAAAAACAGTCACAGTCACATGGTGACCAGCTTAACAACCCCTACAGCTTATGACCATAATTCTGGGCTCAGTTACTGTTGTAAGTTGAGGACTACCTGAAGTGGCTCTTTTTGTCTTTGTGTAAACTGGAGAGAATTGTTCTTTGCAAGGAAAGAAGCTGCTGTCATTAAGCTGATGTAAGGACTGAAGACAACTTTTGTTAAGCCTGAAGGATGTAGAAAGTTCAACGGAATGTAGGATAAAAGGGCAAAGATTAAAAATGGACAGAGGTTGCCACAAGATTACCAGTACAGGTAGTCCTCGCTTTACGACCACAATTGAGCCCAAAAATTCTGTTGCTAAGCGAGACAGTTAAGTGAGTTTTGCCCCATTTTACCTCCTTTCTTGCCTCAGTTGTTAAGTGAATCACTGCAGTTGATAAGTCAGTAACACGGTTGGCAAGTGAATCTGGCTTCCCCATTGCTTGTCAGGTCGCAAAAGGTGATCACGTGACCTTAGGACACAGCAACGGACATAAATATGAACCAGTTGCCAAGCATTTTAATTTTCATCACGTGGCCATGGGGATGCTGCAAAGGTCGTAACTGTGAAAAATGGTCGCAAGTCACTTTTTTCAGTACCGTTGTAACTTTGATTGGTCACTAAATGAACTGTTGGAAAGTCGAGGACTATCTGTATCCTCTCACTCACCATTTGCCAAACACTTTACTCAGTGGTGGGATTCAAATATGTGAACAACCGGTTCTCTGTGTGGATGCCGTTTCCGGAAGTGCATTCTGGGCCAAAGTGGTGCGAACCGGCTGAATCCCACCACTGACTTTACCTCATATTGACCGATATGCTCACAGTTTCATTGCAGCACGTATTAGATTAAGAGCGCTTGAACTGACCTGAAGTGCACCATGATCTGACAGCTAAGAAAATTAAAAGCCTTCAAGCTGTGATCTCGTCAGGTCTCTGAAGCCAAACAAACGAAAGCATGTTAAAAACAGAGCAGGGAAGTTGCTTAGAGGGCCAGATGTTGTTGAGAAAAAGGAAAAAGAGCTGGGAATTCTTCCTCATTCCAACTAGCCAAGTAGCAGGGCCACCTGAAAAAGTACAAATAGGCCGGCAATTTTTTTTTTTTAAAAAAGTGTCTTACTCCCTCCAACTGAGTGCATTTCAGAAGCGATGTAAGAAGGAGTTTGATCAATGATTGACTATTATTTGCCATCAAGTCAGTGTGAACTGTTAGTGATATACCTTATACCAGTGGTGGCGAACCTATGGCACGCGTGCCAGAGGCGGCACTCGGAGCCTTTTCTGTGGGCACGCGCACTGTCGCCCCAGCCCCGCCTCCCCCCGCAGCCCCCTCACCAGCAGCCCCCCTGGAAGAGTTGCCCCTGGGCGCAGCCCGCACGGAGCAGCGCAGCCAAGGACATAGCCGGGCAGTAGGGACAAGACTCCGCCCTCGCACCCCATAGTGTGCAGATGATGCTGCGGGGTGTGGGCGGAGGGCGTGGCTGCCATGGTGCTGCAGGGCTGCCATGGCGATCTGAAGCGGACCATGGAGGCAGTGTGGCCAGGCGGGCGGAGCAGGGGGCGGGTGGGGGCGGAGGAGGCAGGGCGGGAGTTGGAGCGGGGATGGGGGGTGGGTTTTGGGCACTCGGTCTCTAAAAGGTTTGCCATCACTGCCTTATACTTTTCTAGCTCTGCAGATTTGTGGCGGCGGCAGGGAAGGGAGAGAGTATGTTTTGGCACGCCGCTTGTGCAAATGCAGCTTTGCACGCGTGCCCACCACTTACAGAGCCCAGGCTGTGGACCAGGAGTTGGGGACTTCTGCCTTCTACAGATTTCTCCACGATGATCAATCTCTAATCAGCTTTTTCAATAGTGTATCGCTTGCCGTTATTTTAAGAAAAAAGTGGTAGAACATAGGCAGCCAGGTTCTGACCTTTATTTACACAATGGCCGAGTCTCACTCCTTAATTAACCTGCTTATGGAATTAATCTGTTTTCTGAGTTTGCAAAATGCATTAAGTTAAAGCAAAAATGAACAAAGGTCATACTAACTGGGTTGACCATATTGCTCTACCTGACCCTTCTTTACTTGACTTTCTTCTAGATCTCTCCTGACTTAATTAAACATGCGAGTTGAACACAATCACTGAACATTAATTCCACATTACGTTTAGCTGAAAGAATATGAATAGCAGGCCAAGCTTTCATCAAAACACAGATCTTCATACCCTTCACTCCACTCCACCTGAACAAGGTATTACTTTAGTAACTATAGCATGGGAGGTCTGGATTGTGTGCCATGGGACAAGGAAACAAAAACAGGATTGCATCGTGGACTGTGGAACAGGAAACAGGGAAGGAAGGATGGAAACTAATCAAGGAGAGAACCAACCTAGAACTAAGGAAAAATTTCCTGACAATTAGAACAATTAATCAGTGGAACAACTTGCCTCCAGAAGTTGTGAATGCTCCAACACTGGAGATTTTTCAGAAGAGATTGGACAACCATTTGTCTGAAATGGTATAGGGTTTCCTGGCTGAGCAGGGGGTTGGACTAGAAGACCTCCAAGGCCCCTTCCAATTCTGTTATTCTGAATAAACCTTTCCCTTAGAAAAATGCAAAAAAAAGCTTCAAAAAATGCAGCATAACAATGTTTGCACACCCTTGGCTGTGTGGACATGAACATCTATACACAGATACATATATACACACCAATTAAAGCAGACATGTCAAACACAAGGCCCGGGGGCCAGATGTGGCCCGCGAAGTGGTTTCATGTGGCCCGCGAAGCCATCCTGGAAACAGTGAGGGAACGGCCCCTGCTACCTTGGCCCTGGCCCAGGCCAGCCAGGAGCCAATGTACAATTTTGTGGTGGCCATCTATGCTGAATCGCATTCAGTCTTAGCTCCACAAGGCAGTCTGGAAACAACGAGGAACCAGCCCCTGCCGCGTCGGCCCCGCCCCCTGGGTGCATGCTGGGGAAGTGTCACCCTTTGTGAGGAATGAAGAAATGCACCATCGCTTGGAAGTGGCCAGCAAATGTGAAGCCACCAATCCAGATATGTGAAGTAGGTGAGGGCCATGTGCTGGCCACTTCCAGGCGATGGTGCATTTCTTCATTCCTCACGAAGGGTGACACCTCCCCAGCTGCGTTTCTTGCCTGTTTTTCTCCCTCCCTCATCTCAAATATTTTCCCACCACTCTGTACTTAGGAAGGAAGGAAGGAAAGAAGAAAAGAAAGAGAGGGAGGGTCTGAGAGAAGTCCTGCCTTAGTCCTGCCCTGCTGCCCTTTCACCATCCCCTTGCCCCCTCCTCCTGTCCTATCCTGAGGGTCTCCCATCCTATTGCTAAGGAAGCTTTGGATACAAAGCCGGGTCTCCTCCCATGGAGAGGGAATGGGCCTCCCTCTGACTTTGCCCTCGTACCCATCATGAGCAACCTGGCTAAGGAGAGCAAGCACAGCAGCAGCAGCCTTGAGGAGGAGGTAAGTGCAGCTGGGCACCCCCTTGGGGAAGTGGGGCTGGGCCTGGTGCTCGAGGGCCAGGCTGGGCGTTTGACTTCTGCTGCCCAGGGCTCCGGGCAGCCCGCACCACCATCCAACCGTCTTCCCCGCATTGCCTGAGAGGAACAGTGAGGCTCCTCCAGTGGACCATGCCTTGGCACTTGCCCTGGTGCCACCCCCTTCTGCCAGAGACCCTCAGATCTGTCCCACTCCTGCCCAGGCCCCCACAGGCATCCTTGATGCGAACGATGTAGAGCTGGCCACGCCCACCCAGTAGGCCACACCCACCCTGGCCACACCCACCCGGCCCCCTGAGGGCAACCACAATGCTGATGCGGCCCTCAATGAAATTGAGTTTTGACACCCCTGAATTAAAGAATCAATTTCCTCTACAAGCAAGTCAAGTTTTGAGTTGTTAGTGAAAGTGACACCTGAGTTTTGGGGAGATGGCTGAAAGCACTGTTAGTACTTGCACTTTTAGAATTTCACAAGGCTACCAAACGTGGACCGTTAAAGAAAATCAGCCGTGGTTCATATATTGGGTTTATCTTTGTCCCAAGATAATGCTGCAGGATCCAATCTGGGTCAGTCACTGGGACCAGAGGTTTTTTCTTCTGAGCTTTTGGACTTGGGCTGGAGCCCATCCTCAGGGAACTTCTCTCTACTGTTCTGTGTGCTAGAGCAGGGGTCTCCAACCTTGGTAACTTTTAAGACTTGTGGACCTCAACTCCCAGAATTACTCAGCCAACCAAGCTGGCTGAGGAATTCTGGGAGTTGAAGTCCACTAGACTTAAAGTTGTCAAGGTTGAGGACCTCTGTGCTAGAGAACTTGCTAGAGAAGTTCCCTGAAGATGGGCTCCAGCACAAGTCCAAACGTTTCGGTGTCTGACCCAGATTGGATCCTGCAACATTGGATTTAAGTCATTAAACCGTTGACTTGCTATCGTTTTAGGACGATACAGAATTCTAGTCTTTGTGGCTTAGACTGACTGACAAATAAAACCACATGGTTTATGAAACAAACCATGCTTGAAAAACCTTGTTGTAAACTCACATAAAAACCCTGCTTCATGTATTAATATAAGCCATTATATTTTGCATTTAATCTTAGTATGGTTTGATCAATCATAATTAATTGCTGAACATTCTGCCAACCAAGCCAATTGTGGCTTGTTCATTAAGCCTTGGGTTATAAAAGTGGCATGTGAACCTAAACACTTTTTTGGGGGGGAAAGTAAAGCATAAAATGATCACCTTGGATTTTTCTCCAGCACAAAGTTGTTTGGATTTTAGAGCATTTCAGATGCCAGAATTAATGCTGTCTCCGAATGGTGACCCATTTTCTTACAAAGTAGGACATCACTTTCTGCTCTGCCTGGAGAGTTTGTATTTTCTAAACTATGCTATCAAGAATATATTACCAAATGTCCATTGCAAAGATGAAACATGGCCTTCAAAGACATAATTCAGATATTTCCCTTTTTTGTCTCCTCTTTCCCTCTTGTTCCAGTGACTTTATCCTTACCTTAAAGAATAACACAGACTTTCTTCTCCATTGCAGTCAAAAGGGAAGCTCTGCTTACTTTTAAGCAAATAAAGCTGGAAGCATCACTCATTCTAGACATCAGATAACCTTGACTATTCAAACTGTCCCTGCCATTTCTTTACACTCGACTTTCCATAAATAAAAATAAACTATTAAATGTGACCTTGGACAAAACAATACTCCGTTGGCCAACACTTTTTTTAGAAGCCTTTACTGTTATTAAGTTGCAATTTTATTTTATTTTTATTTTCATTTCAGTCTGCCACCCATGCTTGGCAGGTTAAAATTTTTCATTTTCGCACTTGGATGAAGCTCATTGAACTAGAGATTATGGAGATAGCATCTGGTGTTTGATTTATTTTATTTTATATTTTCAGCTATTTATTTGGTTATTTTGCAGCAGGCACTTTTCACCTCTTTCTATCGTTAAGGGGATAAAAATCACCGAACAGGGTCTCAATTTTAAAGATGGTTCAAAAGTCAAGGGCTTTAGTCCATTGCTGTAGCGAAAGGTTTTGAAAGGAGGCTAATATTTCACAGAACAGATTCCGCCGCCATTCACTCATCAGAGGAAAGAAAGCCTCTATATGTCGCCTTATGTTTGTTACATTTGTGATTATGGCTGTTCGCTTAACTGGAGGAATAAGCACCATTTAATTCATCAGCGATTGTTACTGAGGGCCAAATTACACAATACATTAAGTGCATAATCACATGTGATTTGTTTAGGTGGGGAAAGCAAATAGGATTGAGATCTTTTCTCTTTCTTTTCCATTCACTAAATATAATTCTGCTATTTGCTACAGGAGGGGGGGGAAAAAAACCTATTACCATTGATAAATTTCTTTCTCATAGCACTCATAGCAAATAAAAAACATGGTTTTTATTGGGACTCTACCCTCTGGATATTACCTTGTTTGTTTATCCTTATTTATATTCAGCCTTCCCCATAACTGCTTAAAAAACAACTAGACACATTAAAACACTCATGTTTCAGTATACGATACAGCACGTACTTTAGGGCCATCCAAATGATCGGGCATCAAACAATTTATAGAATTTCATTAATATTTAAAACAATAGCCTTCCCATCTTTTTTTCCCCCTAACATTCAGCACTTATACTCCTTGAACTCATCTTTACTAATTTCACTGTACAGGCCAATTTTGCACCATCTGATTTTGGAAGAGGTAATAAAACTTCGGTTCTCTTAATGGCCAAACTTAACAGGAGTTCAGGTTCAATACATCAAGAGGGCACTAGGCGTTAAAACTGGAGGCAGTCAAATTCACTGTATTGCTTAAAGAACTTTCGGAAATTCAAGGAGGAGGGAAAAAAAGGGGGGGAAATAGACGTCAATCAAGAAGAGAAACATTGTCAAATCTACCAATAAGATAGATGCAGGAGAAGAGTACGGTAGACAAGAGCTAGAGCAGTGGTGGCGAACCTATGGCACGGGTGCCAGAGGTGGCACTCGGAGCCCTCTCTGTGGGCACACGTGCTGTTGCCCAGCCTTGCCTCCCCCCACGACCGCCTCTCCAGCAGTCGCGTGGCCCTCAAGCGTGGCCCACACGGAGCAGCGCAGCCAAGGACATGGCAGCCAGGCAGCGTAGACAAGACTCTGCCCTCACACCCCATCATGCAGTTGATGCTGCAGGGCGCGGGCAGAGGGTGTGGCCATCATAGCGCTGCTGGGCTGCCTGGGCGATCTGTGGCGGACCCTGGAGGTGGTCCTGTGGGCAGGCGGGGCGGGGGATGGGGGCAGAGCGGGGGCGGGGCAGGGGGTAGGGTGGGGGCAGGGCCAGTTTTTGGGCACTCGGTCTCTAAAAGGTTCGCCATCACTGAGCTAGAGGGTGGAGTCAAATGCATCATCAGTTTGGAATCATTGCATTGTCACAAGAGATCCAAGTCCCTCACACCTGGGAATTCCATTGGCTCTTGTCTAGCACCAAATTAGTGCTGACCTTTAGTTAACTAGATTCTTGTGTGTAATTCGTTTATGGTGCAATCTTAAGGATACCCTGATTCTTTGCACCCGACTGTAATCACAAACCAAATATGAACCATTAAGACTAAACAGCTTAGAATGTAACATTCACAATAGATTGCATTTATTTATGCGTTTGTTAATTTTATGTAATTCCAGAAAAGTAGATTCATCCATATAGATACTTGCTTCCCGCCCCCCAAAAAACCCAGCAAGTACTCCACCAAAAGAGAAAACAAACAACTTTGTACATGGATGGAGTGATGTTAATGTTGTAGTCTATTGCCCTTTGAAAACTCTGTCCAATTGGATATCTTGCTAAATCAGAATTGTTGCGAATTCTGGTTTGGCAAAAGGAAGATCGTGTGGCTTCTCCTGCGTACAAGAGCTGCTATACGAATCAAAAAAGTTCCTTCAGGAGTCTATGGAGATTCTCAGTCATCCAGGTTTGGTTGTCCCAAAGGTGCTTTTTCAGGAAGTCAGAAAGTCCAGTTGCCTCCTGATAAAACACCTTTGGGTTCCTTCAGGAGTACGATTAGTGTGATATCCAATCTGTAACTGTGGCTTGAACAACTACTAATAAGCCAGATTTTAAAACCATGGTCTATTCTAGATTTCCAATTCTGATTTGTTAGCAAAGGGCCAGGTCATTGCTCCTACTTCTGCTTTCCAAGCACAGCAACACATCAGAGTTCTCAATCTGGACTCCATTCTAAACAAACCATAGAAGTAGCTTCCAATGAACCTTTTCAGTTCCACCCACTGGGAGGAAGCATGTAAGTGAGAACAAGCAAGAGTGACGCAGAGATATGATGGTTGAACAAGGTTTACTAACAAAATGCATGAAGGCTAAAATGTAACGTGTAAGGAACAACAAATATGGCCTTTGTTGTGAAAAGGATGCAACAATTGACCATTTGATCAATGACTGCAGCAAAATTTCACAAACTGACTACAAACAGACTCATGACCAAGTTGTCAGAATTATTCATTAGAAACTGGTCTGAATTTGAATGTTGTATAAAGTACTGGGACCCTAAAGTTGAGAAGGGTTTGTAAAATTAGTGGGTTAAGATCTTATTAGACTTTAAGATCCAAACAGACATCCATAACATGCCTGATATAACAGTTATTGAAAAGAAGAAAATCTGGTTCATTGATGTTGCAATTCTGGGTGATGCTAGGATTCAGGAAAAAAACAGTTGGAAAAATTTTACAAAATGTAGATTGAATTGAACACTTCTGGAAAAGGAAATTCATTGTTATACCAGACGTGACTGGAGCCCATGGAGGCATATCTAAATGATTTTCTCAATATCTGGAAATATTAAACTTATCAGACCTGAACATCCTAAATTAACTGAAAAACCACCCTGCTTGGAATTACCTATATTCTTAGAGGTTACTTAATAATTCTTAGGTCCTTGTTTTGGATTTGAATTATTAGATTCTTAGATTATGACTCTAACTGTAGCAATAGCAATAGACATGTATCACTCAGGTGCTTTACAGCACTCTCTAAGCGGTATACAGAGTCAGCCCATAGTGATTTATAGCACTCTTTGGATGGTTTACAATGTCAACATATTGCCCCCAACAATCTGATTCCTCATTTTACCAACCTCGGAAGGATGGAAGGCTGAGTCAACCTTGAGCCCCGCCAGGCTTGAACTCCAGGCTATGGGCAGAGTTAGCCTGCAATACTGCATTCTAACTATTGAATAATAATAATAATAATAATAATAATAATAATAATAATAATAATAATAATAATAATAATAATAATAATAATAATAATAATAATAATAATAATAATAATAATAATAATAATAATAATAATAATAATAATAATAATAATAATAATAATACAATCCCAGGTCCTTGGGAAGGACTCGATAGGTGAATAAAAATGCCAAATCCAGTCTAAACATCTGGCTGATCACGAGACCAACCTCAATAATAATTGTCATGCTTAATTTCAGGCCTTACTATTTTTCTTCCTAAAGACTACTTTTACTTCTATTCTTGCAGTTAGGAAGGATAAACAAAAAGAAGTACTTTTATTGTTTCATCCCCTCTGGGTTTCATTTCTTTTCCCAGTTAGATAGAACTCTGCATCTTATCCTTTCCCAGCAGTTGACTCCTAAATCCATCTCCCCAAATCTTCAAAATTTTATTAGGTGCCTGTAAATCCCCAGGCAAGAAGGCAGAAGACAACTTTCATAGCACTAAAGAAAAGATATGCATTCAAATGGTTATTATTTTCCCCCCCTTCCTTTCTTTTTATATATATTCCCAGCATGAGACAAGGGTTGTAAAATTGTTAGCATCCTCTAGGGTGTACTTAAAACCATGCCATCCATGTTCAAGATCAATGAAGCTGGTTTTTTGTTTTCATTTTTTTTAAGAAAAGCTAATTGCAAATTATTATTTATGCATAGAATTATCACCAATTCACCCAGGGAATTCAAGTCAAACAGCAATTTCCCTGGGAAGGCAGCTGACACTGAAATTAGACACAGTGCTTGCTTGGAATCAATTTTGCTCATAACATAATAACCCAATCTGAAAGATCTATCTGGGACAGGGTACTTTTTCTCCTGAATTGTTTATTGGTCCCAGATCAACAAACAGATAACAATGTTGTGCATAACACACACATATAAGGTATAGAACCTTTTTAAGCAGTGGCTAGTCAACTCAAAAGTTGATCTTTCTTTGAAATTCCCATGATTTTTCAGCCAATCAGCAAAAACGTTCTCATTTCTAATTAAATTTCTAGCTAATTAAAATTGTGTCACTTCAAGGAGAAATCCACTGTGTTCAAGCACATGAAAGTACTACTTACATTGTTTTTCAAAGCTCCAGACATGGAGATCAATAGAATTTTCTACAAACATCACTGCATAGAGAGTGAGAACTCTCATGATTTCATGAACCACAAATTTGGAAGCAATGGTTAAGTTGCACAGGAAAAATAAAGATGGGTCTTCAGAATGAGCCAGTTAACAAAAAGAAAAAAAAAATCTTTGGAGACTTCCATCAAAAATATTAATTAAAAATATGGAACAAACATCTGACATAATTCTCTCTTTCTTCAGGGAAAATTTTCATTATGCTGTTGAAAAGTAGGGGTAAAATGACACAGGAAAACCCTGAGGATGGACAGACTTGCTTTAATTTTCTGCTTTCTGACAATCAAAACTACACCATCAAGCTAGGATTGCAGCTAAGGTGGAAACTGTAGCAGGCTATAGAGTGACCACAATAGCCTACTGATAGGTTAGTGACTGTTTAGTGATTGTTTGAAGTTACGACGACTTATGACCGCTGTTCACGCTTTCAACTGTTGCAGCATCCCCATGGTCACATGATCAAAATTCAGCTTGGCAACTGACTCACATTTATGATGGTTGCAGTGTCCCCGAGTCATGTGATCACATTTTGCAATCTTCTGTCAAGCAAAGTCAATGGGGAAGCCAGCTTCTCTTAACAACCATGTTACTAGCTGAACAACTGCAGCGATTCACTTAAGTGTGGCAAGAAAGGTCATAAAATAGGGCAAAACTCACTTAATAAGTTTCTGTCTTGTTTAGCAACAGAAATTTTGGGCTCGATTGTGGTCTAAGTCAAGGACTTCCTATATTCAGTCCATTCTATTCTACTGCTATCATCAGATGTTGCACACTAGTTAATATGTAATGCTGAAGTCCTAAATATCTACTAAAACTGAGTCCCACCTAACTCCTAGAAGTTAGTAGTGTTAAGTACTATGATTTGAAACAAAGATATTTAAGCTCTATATTCAAGCACAGAATAAAAAGAAGCATTTCAGAGTGCAGTGTTTTATTTTCACTTTTTGCACATTATCTCTATAAACCAGCTTTGAAACTTCTGAAATAAAAAAAACAACAGCTGCGTATCATTCTGGGAAAATGTGTGAGTATGTGTAAAAGGAAATTATAATTACAAAAGAACACTTTGTAAAACAAAGCTCCTTTTTTTCCTCTTGAAAGCAAATAAGCATTTATTATTTTTGGTGCTTTGCGTTCAAATTCTCACTTCCAATGTTTGCATTCAAACTTTTTGTAGATTTAGATTTTTCAAGCACCCAGTCAATGACTGTAACTGAAGGGTAGCATTTTAGCAATCCAATGCTCTGAAATCCTACATATATTATCCATCCAAATCCAAAGATACTGAAGCAAAAAGAAAGGAAAAGTGCTGCCCAACAGAACTTGGAACCGGAATCTTGAACTATAAAACTAAATTTCAGAATTAGCCCAACAACTTTATTAGAAAGTCTCTCTTGATCTTCAGCCACATGAAAAGTCTCAGAGCATAAGAGCTATAAGCATCGGTGGTCCAGTCATGCTATAGCCAATAGAGTGGGTAACTGGATGGACTGGAATTAGGAAAACTGTGCAATTACCATTCTCTCTCATTCTAACCTACCTCCCAGAGTGGGGCTTATGAGGAGAAAAAGAAAACTGCCTTGAGCTTCCTGAATTAAAGGCAACATAAATGTAGGAAATAGGGCAGCATGGTGGCCTAGTGGTGAAGATACTCACCTTCCACTTGGAAGGTTGAGAGTTCAATCCTAGGTAGCAGCAGACGTTTCTCTCTTGGAATGCAAAGAAAAGAATATCTGCTGCAAATGCCATGTATGCATCAGGACGGCATCCGGCCACTAAACATTCAGTTCCATCCAGTCATCCTGACTCTACCCTGAATTAAGAGATTACAGGGTCGTAAAAAGAAAAATAAATAAAATAAATGTAGGAAATAATTAACTAATGATCCTCCCTAAATCCATCAGAGACTCTTAGATTCTCACTCAGAATCACATTTCCCCTTCGTTTAGTTTGGTTGGGTTCCCAAACAAGTTAAATCTTATACCCTGGTTTAACAGAAAATCTATAGATGATACCTGGCTCAATAGTAGTCACTGCAAGAGGGATCTTGGAGTCCTAGTAGACAATCACTTAAATATGAGCCAGCGGCGTGCTGCAGTTGCCAAAAAAGCCAATACAATCCTAGGCGGCATTAATAGAGAGATAGAATCAAAATTATGCGAAGTGTTAGTACTTTATAATGCCTTAGTAAAACCACACTTGGAATACCGCATCGTTTTGGTTGCTACAATATAAAAAATATGTTGAGACTCTAGAAAGAGTACAGAGAAGAGCAACAAAGATGATTAGGGGACTGAAAGCTAAAACATATGAAGAAAGGTTGGGTATGTCTAGTTTAATGAAAAGAAGGACGAGGGGGGACATGATAGCAGTGTTCCAGTATCTCAGGGGTTGCCATAAAGGAGAGGGAGTCAAGCTATTCTCCAAAGCACCTAAAGGCAGGACAAGAAGCAATGGATGGAAACTAATCAGAGAGAGACTCAACCTAGAACCAAAGAGAAATTTCCTGACAGTGAGAACAATTAATCAGTGGAACAACTTGCCTCCAGAAGTTGTGGGTACTCCATTACTGGCTGCTGTTAAGAAGAGACTGGACAGCCATTTGTCTGAAATGGTAGCAGGTTTCCTAACTGAGCAGGGGGTTGGGTGAAACTTGTCCAACTCTGTTATTCTATTATGTCAAGAACCATGCTGTGTTTAGATAGTAGCTTAAGTCAATATCCTGGTTCATACAAAAGCAAAAGCAGAGGTTGGATTTATGCAACATCTTATACAAGACTAACTACAGGGTTCAGAATAATTAGGAGTTATGTGAGGACGGCCATCCCGCACATTTTCTTGAATGTACTTGGATACCAGGAAATCCTATTACAACTTTCTATCGATGGACAAGACAATAAAGGTCTTGGGCCAGGCTAATTAAGACCATCCAGGAACCCATTCTCATTTTTAAATAAAATAAATAAAAGACATCCTGTTGCCTATATTGCTCTATGGCTAATAAAGAACAGTAGGTGAAATGCTTTGAAAAATCACAAATACGCAGCACAGGTAGAAGATAACATTCCATTCTAAATTTTATTCTGAGGCTATTGTTTCAGAGCTCTCTAATTTCCTCTGCTGCCATTGTTTTAATATTATCAATCTTAAAACATTTTCCTGAGAACAAAAACAGAATTAACAGAAGTGGTTCTCTGGATTTTTTTTATTCTTTAAATGCCCACCCAAGTACTAAGTGAATCCAACTGTACTCAGTTTTGGCTGTGTGTTACCAGCTGCCATAATGGCCTACCTGACTGGGCCTAATAATAATAATAAAGTTGGAAGGGACCTTGGAGGTCATCTAGTCCAACCCCCTGCTCAGGCAGGAAACCCTATACCATTTCAGACAAATGGCTGTCCAGTCTCTTCTTAAAAACTTCCAGTGTTGGAGCATTCACCGCTTCTGTAGGCAGGTTGTTCCACTGGTTAATTGTTCTAACTGTCAGGAAGTTTCTCCTTAGAGAAACTTTAGAAATTGCAGAAAAGGAGACATTTGCAATTCCAGAAGTGCAATTTGCAATTCTAAATTTTAGAATTCTAAATAGCAATAGCACTTAGACTTATACACTGCTTCATAGTGCTCTACAGTACTCTCTAAGTCAGTGGTTCCCAACCTTTTCTATACTCCGCACCCCTAGAACGCTTCTGATATATTCTCGCATCTCTTACAAAAGTTTGAAATAACGGCAACGAATTATGCATGTACACTATAATTTTGAAAACCCAAGTTTTAGCACCCCCTGGAATATCGTCTTGCACCCCTGGTTGGGAACCCCTGCTCTAAGTGGTTTACAGAGTCAGCATATTTGCCCCAACAATCTGGGTCCTCATTTTACCAACCTCAGAAGGATGGAAGGCTGAGGCAACCTTGAGCCGGTGAGAATCGAACTCCTGGCAGTGGGCAGAGTCAGCCTGCACTACTGCATTCTAACCACTGTGCCATTAGGGCTCTTGGTTTACTTCTGAATTACATTTTTAATTCAGATGGCAGGAAAAGCCACAGTTAAGCAAACACAGAAGTGATTTTGAAAGTTGTCATCACCTGAGGAAAAGTTAGCTTTTCTGTGAAATCCAAATCAACCAACTGCTTAACAGACATTTGTATCTTCAGATGAAGAAAGCTGAATCAGTAACTCTGCTTGTATAAAATAATCCAGTCGCCTCACAAAATTTATTCCATTTAAGTTAGATTCCTTATTTTAATTAATTCCTTTTTTTAGAATATTATCTTTTCGCCACTCACACTTTTTTCTATTTAACATTTTATTTAATGGTATCTTAGGCCATTAGAAATGAGGGTAAAGATATATTAGAAATGTTCCTTCTTTAAAAAGAAAGTTAGCAAATGTAATATGCATCACTAAAATTGCTAAGGTTAAATATTCATAATTTAAAAGCTAATGGACCAATTTATGTAAAATTTACACGTTTAAAATTGTCATAGAGCACGGGACACAGTGAATTGCTTACTTTTGGTTTTTGAGTTGTAGAAAGTTCTACGTATTTCAAAAGAACAGGTAAACTTCAAGATTGAGAAAGGAGGGAAAATAATACTTAACACACATTTCCCATAATATGAATGGATTAAAAGGGGTGCAATAAACATAATAATATAAATTCCTACTCAGTTTTCTTTTGCTTCAACTCTAATTATGTTTGGTTGCAGAGCCAGCCAGATGTTTAGACTGGATTTGGCATTTTTATCCACCTACCAACTTTTTCCCAAAGTCCTGGGATAGGCAGATGTTGTTGTATGATGTGTTAAAAGAACATAAGCTGTTGCAAGTAAAGTTGGCTTTTGCAATTGACTGGTGGTGAGTTTGTTAATGTTCATGTTTTTTTAATATTATCATGTTGAGATTTTTTAATAGTATCATTTCAATGAACATGCTGATTGAATCCCTCTCTTTATTAGGGATGGCAGGTTCAGTCACAAAAAAAAATTGGGTTTGGAGTATTCAGAAATACAAATATAGCCTCAATCTCCAGTATCTTAAAGCAGCTTCACCTTTTCACAAAACTGTACAGCTAGTGGACAAACTAAACTGAGTTTAACAATCACCTGAAGTTTAGCATGATTAGGGAAAACTCATGTGATGGTAGAATACAGAACTGTTTTCTACCAACATGGTAGAAAGCCTGTATACCTGTATCCTGTACAGTATACCAGTATACCACTTACCACACCAATTGTGACCATATCTGGAAAACTGAAGCATATTTCAGATATTTTATTTCATTCATTAAACACATTTTTCTCCAGCCACAATCCTAAAGATTCTCAGCAGCTTGCAGAGAATATAAAAAGCCACTTAGAATATCCATGGTGCAAACTTCACAATAGGCACAATAAAGACAATACCAACCAAGTACAAAAATGAAAAGGAGAAAAACAGAATAAAGATGGCATTATAAAATTAATGGATATTTATGCACTAATGACTTCCAGGGTGAATGAATCAAATTCCCCTAATGTACTCCAAATGTGGCTGACATTAAAGATGCTTAGTCTTAGATATTCATTTCATTTGAATGAATTAAAGGAACTTTTCAGTCATGGTGTGTTCCCATGATCTTGTAAATTTACTCTCTTAATGCTCTATAAAATATTCCTCCAATAAAGCATATCCCAAGGACACTGATAATTGACATGCATTTCTATCCACCTCAGCATTTGAAATCCTATAAAGATACTATTGCATTACTTAGGGCCAAAGGCGTATTACTGGATGGACTGCATTTTACCTTTTTTGTATAGTATTTTATTCTTCTTCAAATGTTGAATACCACATTGAGATTCATTGCACAATAAGTATGTCTAAAATAAATAAATCATGGGTCACAACCACAGTGTCAGACTTCCCTTGTCAGAGATTGAAGGACACAACTCTGTGATAATGTATGTTTACTGCAGATATAGGAAGGCCTTTAATTATGAAGAAAAGTAGCTACCACAAACTAGGATTCAAGCCATTTATATGTCTAAAGGTTCAGATAATTACTCTTCTCCTGGCCTCATAATGGACTGAGAGCTACTTGGTCTGCAAAGTGAGAAGCTGTTGTCATCTTCACTTTGTCACTTCAGGGGCTCAGTTTCATCTCACACCCTTTCTCCTAACCTTGGCTGTTTTAATTCCCATTTATGTATGTCTCCGTGTGCCTAAAGAATCTGATTAAAAGAAATATCTACCAAAGGACATTCTGTCCCCTGCCCCAGCAAAGCAGACCTTCATCTGGTTATATACACAAGGGTTACAAGTGGCGTTTAATGGCATCGATTCAAAGTAGGAGTAGAATTATTTTACACAGGCATTCTGTATCTGCGAAGACTAAAAGAGCTATTTATATTTGCAAGCCCTCCTCCCTACCACACAGCTTCATCTGAAATACATTACATTTTTAAAGTTATGATAATAAAATCACATATTCACCAGAATGTCTAGTGAGAGAGAAGTTCCCCCCAGGATGGGCTCCAACACAAGTTCAAAAGCTCGGAAGACTAAACTTCTGGTCCCAGTGACCAACCCAGATTGGATCCTACAAGTCTCGTTACTCAACAGGTTGCTACATATTCCAGCTTGCTGAGTAAAGGACTTGAAAGGGGACCCACATACTTTGAAACATGAGCACAAATGTTCTTTACTCCCACATTTTATGGCTGCATTGCTTTCCTATCATGTTGTATAAGTTACCAGTCAACCTTTCTGGCTCATAGTTCAAGATAGATGGACAACCTCCCTATAATGAAAGCTATTAGTAGAAGACAACTGGGAAGTGATCAACCATCCAAGCTTAGGCAAGTTGACAAGCTTCACCCAAATTATGTGTGCTTGTATGTACAGGTTTTATATTTCAGCACACTACAAGGACGGTATTTTATGGAATCAGCCAAAGACCATAAGCCATAGCTCTTCTCCTTGCTCACCTTATTTTATGGAAGAGAAAGATTAAGTTCTGAAGAATTTTCTATTCATACTTCCTTTACCTGAAAGAGCAGGCTCTTCTTCACACAAGGGGCTAAAATGCCAGGGGCTAAAAGAGCAGCCAGAATTTTATAGGCAAAAGAAATGTGTCTGCCTATAAGAATGTAATACAGTAAAGCTTTTCAAACTTGGCAACTTTTGGCTGGGAATTCTGGGAGTTGAAGTCCACACAATTGCCAGGTTTGAAAAATACTGACCTAGTATATATTGCTTAATGCTATTCGCTGTCAACAAATTAATAGAGTACATATTCAAATGTAGTGCAAGATCAGAAGATGTGGAGAGACCTGGCTCATAGAATCGGACACCACTGGATGGATAACATCATCATATTCAAGTGAAATTAGCATGGAAACAGGGACAGCAAATTAGTGAAAATCATTCTCTCTACAACGATCTGCAAATGGAAATAAATAAATGAAGTCTCTGGTTTTCTCTTATTCAAAAGATTCTAAACCTCGAGTGTTCTCTTTACATCTCCAGAAATGTGAAGTATTCAAAATATAAAAAAGTCACCTTAAAATAATTCTGGAAAGAGTTATTATTTTAAAAAAGTTGAAGACATTTTTACTTTTTTAAATAAGTCAAAAGTTTATCAAACTTTAAACTACTGTATTCTTTTCTGTAAAGTAAGCAGGTATTTTATTAAATGAAGAATGAATGAATGAAAACAGTAAAAACTGACACCAAACCAGTAAGCGAAGAACAGATATCTCCTATGCAGGAAAAGCATTTCTGGCAATACAGACCTATCATTTATCATCTACAAGCTTCACTATTCTCACTTTTAGCAAAGTGTTACAACTTCATTCATCCCCAAAAATGTAGCCGAAGTCCTTTTTCACAAACACCACCTGCTCACTTGCAATGTGCTCAGAAATAAATAAAAAAATGAAAGCAATACTGTAGTAGAAGGGAAGGGAAGATAGGGTGCCATAACTCTTCCCCCCATCATCCTTCTCAAACAATTGCACTTCTAGGGAACAGGATGATATACTCAACACAAAGACCACTGTAAAGATAACTTACAGCCACATAAACTTTCTCTTGCACTGTGCTTGCCTAAGCAAGAACATCTCTTTAAAGAAGACAAGGAAAAAGTTATAAAATATGCTAAACTCGACATGAAAACTGCTAACGTGCATGAGTTTTTCATCAAGAGGAAATCCCATTCCTCACTAATTATATTGTATAGATACCTAGTTAAAGCTTTGTCAAAATAAACCTTTCTAACCATTAACTATTCAGCAGGAATTGTACATTTATCTTTATAATATATGCCTTGCACAGCGTCTTGTACAATACAGAAGAGAAACTGCATCACAGTTGCTAAAATTTTGCTTTCTTTCCATAAAATCTTATTAGATTATGCTAGATTGTAAAATATGGGCCTTGCTTATTCACTCAGAATAGTAGAATATGTCTTGCTGAACTAAAGCCATTAAAAGGGATAATTTATATATTTACCACTTTTATATACCCCTTCTCATTATTGCAAATCCAGGTAGTCCTCGACTTACGACCACAATTGAACCCAAAATTTCTGTTCTTAAGTGAATTTTGCCCCATTTTACAATCTTTCTTGATACTTAGTTGTTAAGTAAATCACAGCAGTTATTAAGTTGATAATATGGTTAGGCAGATATGGCTTCCCCACTGACTTTGCTAGTTAGAAGATCACAAAAGGAGATCAAATAACCCCCAGGACAATGAAAACATCATAAACATGAACCAGTTGCCAAGCATCTGAATTTATGATCACACGACCATGGGGATGCTACAATGGTTGTGTGAAAAATGGTCCCAACAGCACTGGACAAAATGACTTATAACTTCAAAAAGTCAATAAATGAATTGCTGTAAGTTGAGGACTACCTGTATTGAAGGGTTTTTTGCAATCAAGAAAAAGAAAGATCCAAATCCAAAATTTAGTATAAAACAGTATAACAGGTTGAGTTTAGATAATGAGAGAAAGAAGAAACCATTCACAGAACAGTCATAGATGGTCTGGGTCAGGGGTCTGCAACCTTGACAACTTTTAAGACTTGTGGACTTCAGCTCCCAGAATTCCTCAGCCAGCTATAAATTGGATAAATGAATACAGATGACACCAATGAAGGAGAATATTTGTAGTTCAGGGTTGAAATGAGGGGTCCTTGGTGCTCTCTGAGCTTGCTTGTTTTCTTGCAGACGTTTCATTACCCTAACTAGGTAACATCATCAGTGCTAGTAAGGAGTGCTATCTGCTGTCAGTTTATATACAGATGATACCTACTACAAAACTCGAGGACGTCCAGTTGACTCATTTGGATATTAAACAATACTGGGGATAATATTAGCACCAACCAATAATACACTTCAGGAACTTGCAAAAGGAGCAAAATCATTGCAGTGCTGTGCTCCCAGTTCCCAACTGCAGATATAGTCCAGGAGGATACTGCTGCATTGTGTAGTATAATACAGCAGCCCACCTTTGGGGCACCAGACATCAGTTCCATGTGCGGTGGTTTTCCCGAAGATCGGGGGGCAGTGATTTCACGTTCTTCCTGTATCCCGCACATGCATGGATGTAGCTTTGCTCACTTGTGCAGCCCAGTTCCTGGAGCCACTGACTGGTGCCAGGTCTGCAGCTGTAATATATAAAGCCACTAGGATACCAAGGATGACCAAACGATCTGACTCTATCCACTGGAGTGCCATCTGTCAGATTGATGATGGCTAATTCTGTCCTAAAATGAAGCCTAAATCCAAAATTTAAAATACTGAGATCATCAGGGTTTCTCCAAAAACATCTGCATAAAAATTACATATTTTGTCCTCTAAAAGGTGTATTTATGACAGGATAAAAGTTAATGGAACTATCTGGATTCAGCTTCTTGATGAATTTCTCTCTGAATGCCCCAGGCTGACTTTCTGCAGTTCAACACTGAATCTTTTATTAGACAAACAGGCATAGTGCATGGTGGGCTGCTATGCTAGCCCTTCTTTTTATAACTATAAATAATTCCTTAGGTATCCCCAATGACTGGCTTACCCATTACCAGAAAATTGTATGCCACGTTTAATTACGAGCACTTGGATCGGATGTCCTTTGAGAACCTCTTAGTTACTTTAGGCCTCGTTGCTTTACTATAGACCAATGCATTAAAGAATACCATCTCACTGAGAAATATTACAATTTGCCTAAAGGTGCCACTTATATTGCCTTTATAGACTTAACAGTCAGTATTTGATTCAACACCATGTGAAAGAGTGGAGGAAATTAATTACTACTTCAATCAACTGATGTCTCTTTAAACTAATGTTAAACATCGTGGTACTACCATCCAAATCCAAGGGTAAGTGCCCAAGCAACATAACTGAAAATCTATCACTACCTGCAAAGTATCAAATTAGGCTGCATCTTTGTCCCATTGTTGTTTAACTTTTATATTAATGACACTGTTGATGCCAAGCCAAAATCATATTCTCCATCCTTTATCCATTTCCTCATTTCTATTTGTCTTTACCTTGATGATGTGGCCATTTTATCTGTTACCCAATAGGTCTCCAAAGATGTCTTAAAAACTTTATTGCTGTGTTACACTAGAGAATTCTTTGAAATTTAACTACTGCAAAACAAAGGCATTTGTAGTCTTTAGAAAGGGTTTTAAGTCCCCAACTACCTGGACGATTAATGATAAGCTCATTGAGCAGAGTAAATCTTTTAAGGATTTGGCTGTTCAATTCAATCTCCTACCAGTTGGACCATTTAAGTAAGAGAGCTGCTTAGAAAAACCATTAAAGGATCTCTTTGCAGTTGTTAAATTTGCAAGCTAATTTTAAATAATTATCCCAGGTAGCAATTAAATTATTTAAAGACAAGGTTTGGGATATGATGCAATATGGTGCTTAGCTGTGTATCTCTCTATCAGGAGACCCCAAGCTTAGATGTCATTCAATTCCATGGTGCAAAGATGTGTTCACCATTTCTTGTATAAAGCCAGTCAAGCTCTGTGTTGTAGTCTGAAGGAGGAAGCATTCCAAGAAAACTGAGACATTATTTTCCCTTTTAGTTTATTTTGCATTCCTTGCCAGGAGTTTTGCTACAATACTTCGGTACATTACAAAGCGGATGCCAGAATCTGGATTTCTCTGGCTTGCGTCTGTCTTATCTTGCTAAACTCCTCCCTTACTTTACTGTCATGATTTACGTCTTCCAATTAGGCTGGAGGCCAAAGATTCACTTCCCTTCCCAGTCTCCCGCTTTCTTCATAAATCTCCTCCCTTTGCATGTCATCTGATTTAACTCCCAAAATACCAGACAGTTCTGCATATCTTGTCAATGCAATAATATCCTATATTAACAGCGTTGACACTCTGACCTATTCTTTGTTAGCTCAAATAAGCCATTATGGTCAGAAATTTAGGAGACCATGATAATAAAGGCCTGGAAAACCCATGTCATGAAGAAGACCCAGATTCAAGTCCACCCACCCACAGTTTTAGAAATTCATAAGGCCAAATAATAGTACAGAATTGAAGAGAAACACTTTTCTACATAGGTAATTTTTCAATAATAGCAATAGCACTTAGCAGTAGCAATAGCACTTAAGACTTATATACCGCTTCACAGTGCTTTGCAGCCCTCTCTAAGCAGTTTACAGAGTCAGCATATTGCCCCCAACAATCTGGGTCCTCAATTTACCGACATCAGAATATGGAAGGCTGAGTCAACCTTGAGCCGGTCAGATTCGAACTGCCGAACTGCTGGCAATCAGCAGTCAGCAGAATTAGCCTGCGATACTGCATTCTTACCACTGCGCCACCACAGCAAAAATGAAAGTTTGTCCCATAACAGAAGCTTGTATCTGAGGCTTTTTGTAATCCTTGTCACATATTATGGAGGGAGGCAGAGATAGCAAAGGAATGCAAAAGCCATTAAAAGATAAAAGAGACAGGAAGCAAAATCTCAGCCCTGGGAAAGTGGTAAGCATAAGAAAGAGACTCAAAATAATACCATCGATTCTCTGGGGTATAAGAGTGAAGCAGAGGGAAACTCTGTCACTCTTCCGAATTTCTGTTATTATAGCCTACTACAATAAAGCAGAGTTCTAAGAGTCCTTGAAGGGTCTGATTTTTGTTAAAGGGCTGACAAGTATAAATGGTAAAGATGCCCTCAAGTTGAATTTGATTCCTGATGACTACATGGATATAACTATACATTTTACTTCACAACAGAGGTGGTTTCCCTTTCAACCCAATGTTGTTAATGAGCTAATTTACATCCCTGAATTTTCAGGACAATTAAAAACACACATACTGAAATCCATTCTTTCCAGAAAGTTGTGACATGTTTTACAACTCATAAAAAATACCCCATATAAATATAGTATGGCAGTGCAAGCACAAACTCTCACCAACTGTGCAAGCTAGGAAAAATATCTTCAAAAATACAAACGTTGATAAAGAGGTATGAAAAATCATTTGATTTGAATTCTGGGTGGATTTTTAGAATGTCACAGAAATAAAATAGGACTTGTTTTTCCTGTTTGTTAGGTAAAAATTAGACAGTAAATGAAAGCAATGGCATTAAGATTAACCCATCTTCACCCAGGAAACTACTACAAATCTGGATATGGAATATATTTCCCCAAGACAAGGACAGCCATTGCTTTTTTTTTTTAGCATACCTTCTTTTAACATTACTTTGAAAGGGAGCTACAGTTAGCCCTTGTCAAACACATCTGAAAAGTCATTCTTTTTGCTCTTTTGACCAACTCCCGCATACTATTTCTGTGCAATCAGCCTTCTCCAATCACTGCCTTGTGATCTTAAGAGCTCAGAACACAAAAATGTCAGCATCACTTAGCAATCTGGAATGACCCAGGCATATTTCATTTATCTCAATGACCTTCTTCTTCTGCTTTACTATGGCTGCTAAAAATCCTCTCCAGAGAAAAGTGAAGAATTCATACAAGACACCTAACAGCTTATCTGACTTCACCTTTCAGCTTGATTTCTGTTCTGGTTGTCAAACTTTAAATGTCAAGAAGTAGTTTAGTGAGTCTTATTCACAGTCCTTCAATTTTTTCCTAATTCTGCTCATACCTTCCACCAAGTGAAAGGTTCTCCTAGGAGTGTGGTAAAGGTATGTACAAATGGATGTAGCTCAAAACAGAGATGGGTTTCCAACACCTTGTTTGCTAAAGTTTTGAGAGCCCTTAGTTCAATTCAGTGTCTGAATGCTTAGAAGATCTGGTTCCTAGATTTATGGGATTTAAGAATGCAAACTATTTCTAAAAAAATAGGAAAGTTCTTTACTACTAAAACAATGCATCCTCCCTCCTCCCACCCACCACCACCACCCACCCACCCACCCACCCACCCCATCCATCCATCCATCCATCCATCCATCCATCCATCCATCCATCCATCCATCCATCCACCCACCCATCCATCCATCCACTCAATAATGTATGCTCTAAATGGCTGAAGTTCTCCATGGATGGAAAGTAGAACTTTCTGTTGAACTGTGGTGGGGAAATTATTGACAGGTGCTGGTAAATGGACCCTGTGCTTCAGTCACTGCCACTTTGTCATATGAATGATTAAGGCAGATATGCATGTGCACTACAGCTGCAATCAGCCAATGGATGCTCCTGACCCATCGTCACTATGGTCACTGCTGCATCTGCAAGGCTTATGGATGGAGAAGATGGAAAATATTACTTTAACAATGCATCAAATAAGTAAGAAGCTAGGAAATCTCAGCTATGGACTTAGGTATCATCCATCCATCCATAGGAAAAGTGAAAAGGATCCACTGATGACAAACACACTGCAATACAAAGTCCTGCATCCAGTTTGTAGATTTCAAGATGGCAGCAACAGAGGAAGCATGGTTACATCGTGGGGAGAAAGTCTTCCCCTTATGTTCTATGTACAACATTGAAAAGTGGCCAAAATCACAAATTCAAAAGGGCAGAATTTGCACTATGATTGCCATGACCAGCTCAGACTCAGAAGGACTGACATCAAGAAGACAGCTTTGGATGTACTGGAAGTCAGCCTCAAGAGGCAATAAGCAATCTAGCACACAAGACTAACTCCATCAGTAATTATGAAAAGTAGCTGCATTTATTTTCAGACGACAGGACTTCCAAGTGACCACATAGCCCTTGAACAGGCCATGCTCTGTGAGCTAAAACAAAAGTACTCTGTGAATTTATTTTCCCAGCAAGGTCATTCCTCACCTTGATTGGTTCCTACCTGGAAGAGGCTCTACTTAACAGCCACTGTAGACCAGCATAATTCCTTTGGGAACAACCACGCCTCCTGAACTCCGTATGCACAAAGCCCTGAATCTTTTGTCTACCAAAACCTTGCCACTTTGAACACTGACTGATGAGTAATCCAAAACACATTTGTACATGTAGAGAGAACATGATCTTGACTAAGAGGGGTAAGATCCATTACCAAACCAACAAGAAGAAAAACATGGCTTACGTCTAACACAATTAAAAAGCACAGTGGTACCTTGGTATTCATTAATTGGTTTCTAAAGGCATGATGAATACCAAAACCAATGAGTACCAAACAATTTTCCCCATGGGTAATAATTTACTGAGTTACAAGGCAACCGGCGGTGACAGGTTCTAGCTTGTGTGTTGATTACCAAACAAACTATGAGTATTAGAACATTTTTGCATCAAAATGTGTTGAATACTAAATTCGATGAGTTTCAAAGCAGTTGAGTACCAACTGTAAGCATAAGCAACTCACACAGAAACCTCCCTAACTCACATGGGTATAAGAATAATAGGAGGCAATACATATCCCAACTGGCAAGATTTGGCTACTACAGCCATTTTCAAGAAATGGCTCTAATGCAGGGAAGGTAGAAGCAAAGAAACAAGAACAACCAGCTGCAAGGTGAATAGACTTGGGAACTGTGGAGATTCCAACACTGTTGGGAGATCTGAAAGATCAGACTAGGGATAAAGCACCATAGAGAAAATCTATATGGTTGTGTTGGGAAAAACTCAGCCAGATAGTGAGGAGGTCTCAAGCAGGGAATTAGTGTTGAATCATTGCATAGCTGCAAGAGGTCCAGGAATGACACACACACCCAAGCTCTATGAAGCTTTATCTAGCTTTTCTCAAAGGAAGGCAAGTATCTGGGGACATAAAGCAGTTAGCTTGAACATTAAACATGTGCACAGCTTGCGTCCTACAGGTTGTTGAGTCAGAAACAGTATTATGATAATACATAACCAAAGCAAGTCTGAGTTTGTCTGTGATATTGATTCTTGGTCTGGTCTACCAGTGGGGCTGGCAGTACATGACCTAGCTATATTTGTTGCTTTGGACTCTTGCTATTTGGAGCTTGTTTGCAGGCCAGCTCACGTGTGATTGGGACTTTACTGAAGCATGTGTTGGTTGCACAAACACTCTGCCTGCCATTGCCTGTACTTGTTTTAAGCCTCATCTGTGTGCATGTGTGTGCAGTTGGCTTGCAACAGGGCAATGATGTCATGACCTACATTTTGTCACTTTGGCATTACCCAAGTTAGGAAAAAGATGCCCACTCTGTAGCTGTAGGAATTGAGGCTATATTCAATAGCGTTCTGCACTGCAATAGAAAATGTTTCTGTTCATATAATTTGAAGAACCTATATTTTCACACGTACCTTCTCCCATCAATTTAGAATCCTCTGCAACAAAATAGAATATGTAACAGCTATCTGCAGAAGATAAAAGGATTTTGGACGTAATAGACTCAAGTTGTATAAATAACAGGAACACTGCCTGACATATCGAGGGAACCAATGGATAGCACAAACAAACAAACAAACAAATAAATAAATCTAAGCTTACTTTTTTCCATAAACCTAACATATATGAAAATCCAAGAGTTCTTGAAAGTAATGAACTGAAATGCAGTCAAGAGTGGATTCACACAAACATGCCTGCCTCTAGATTGTTCTACAGTATTATACACAGGATGATTGCCATCTAGAGGGGTGTACAAAAGCCCATGAAGAACATTGGCCAGATTCAGATAACAGAGTAAATCTAGGTTAAGAAAAACACAATTGCAGTGCTCCCAAAATATACTCTGCCCATTCAAATAAGATATACTATCTGTATATCTTATATGAATGGACAGAGCATTCAATGTTATAACAGCCCCCTCCAAAGCTATTAAAACCCAGTTTTGAAGTTCTGATGGCATGTCAAGTAAGCGGACGTAAGGGTGCTTGGCAACTGGCCTGCATTTATAGTCATTTGTAGTGTGCCACAGTCACATGAATACAATTTATGACATTTTTACCAGTGTTTACTTCTGGCAAAACCTGACCCACAGCGAACAATGGGTTTGCTTAACAACTGCAGCATTTGCCTAACCACCATGATGGTGGTTCACTTTACAACTGACACATTCACTTAATAACCACTGCAAAAAGAAATATCACAAAATCAGGTTGGTTATGTGATCACCTACTTTACAACCTTTGCAACATACAACTAGAATTGCCAGGCTTAATTATGCTTGTATGTTGAGTACCTGTATTATGACTTAACAGGGTTGCTTGTTTGATGAAATATTCTCTTATGCTTGCTGAACATACTATTTTTGCCTAGCCTAGCCTGTTATATAAACCCAGCCATTATGAGAAGTAATGAATCTCTGTGTGTACTGGTGGCACAGGAAAGAATAATGAATAGGAAGTATGTAGGAAGACCATAGAGTAGGAAGAACATTTTTCTACTGCTATTCTGCAATTTTCTAGATAAAACGAAAACTGATACAGAAGAATATTTGTAGCTCAAAGTTGAGCTGAGCTTGGTTATTTTCTTGCAGATATTTCATTACCCAAATTAGGAAACATCGTCAGTGCACTGGGTATGTACTAATATGTTACAGAATAAGGCATCAAAAGCATACTGAATCAAAAGCACTTTCTGAAAGCCTTAATATGAGCAGGCATCTTTTGATACATTCTCTATAAAACTAAAAATTCTGAGGGACAAACCTGCCTAAATATTGCAACTATGCTTTTTCTCATAAACATACTGTTGCAATTATAATATTGGAATCTAGGAATAGATTCTGAATAACAGAGTGGAGGGTAAAATATTCCATATTGGTTTTTGAATGCTTTTGATGACAATCATGATGAAAAGTTTGAATTTACTACTACAAAATACCTTGGTTGTGGTCAAAGATCATCCAGGCGCGCAAAACTGGAATCGATGTCCATGCGAACAGTGAAGGAGAGGTTGATTGGGGTTTTGGATATGTACAAAATGATGAAAAAATGACTGGTGATTCTAGCAATTGTTTATCTCTGCAACTTTAGCTGAAAAGAGTTAGAATTATTTTTCTACTCTGGCGACCTGCAATTCATACCTATTATATGTAAAAAGAGCTGAACAATGCAGAGTCTAATTTCCTTCCTCACCAAAAGAAGGATTCAATCTTGTTCATCCAAGCCGTGTTCCACAGGTCCAGCTGTGGGAATTTTAAATGGGAAGAGGAGGTAAATGCTGAGAAGATTGCAACAAGCATTTGTTTCCTCTGCAAAACTTCAGCACATTCAGTGCTATAAAATAATAGCCCTCTCAAAATACATTTCCTAAACCTTTGCATTTGCATTTCCTAGAACTTTATTTCAGTAGATATACTACCTGTGTCTGGTCTAAGAAGTTGCAAATAGATGCAACATAAATGTTCTTGTATGCTCTTAAGAACCTTTGCCATGCAATTCTGAAAAAAATTAAAAGTTGCATACAGGGACTATTTGGGCACTCTCACGCACTCCAAAATATCTTTTTGCCTTTGAGTATCAAGCTGTAAGTTGGTATCAAACTTGGTGGGGAGAAAGGTTACAGTTTGTTTCTTTTTACAATAAAACTTTCATCAACCCCATTGCTTGGATTAGTTTGTGCCCCACAAGTTTTTTCTTGAGAACCCAAAACAAAATGAGTTAATTCAATCATCAGACTCTCTGCAGTATGTACAAATCCAAAAGGGAAGCAAAAAACATACAATGCAACAAATAAACCTTCCCACTGCAGCTGTTAAACTATGGGATTGTCTGCCTCTTAAAATCATCATTTGGAGGTTTTCAAGTAAAATTTGGGCAACCATTTGTCTGGTCCATATGAAGATTCTATTTTGAGCAAGAAGATGCACTAGAAAATCTCCAAGACCCATTTTTCTGTTTCCGTAACCTGGTATCCTCCAGATGTGTTGGACTGTAACTGCTATACTGTCTGGGAGTGCTGGAAATTGTGGTCCAACACATCTGAAGGGCAGCAGCCTGGAGAAATTTAACCTAGTCTATAATATTTGTTATGCCACAATATATATTAACAAAATGAAATTCAATGTAGAGAAAACTAAGGTTTTACACTTAGGCAAGAAGAACCAAAATAATAGGTATAGAAAAGGTGGAACCTGGCTCAATAGCAGTAATTGTGAGAGTTCTTGGAGTCCTAGTGGACAATCACTTAAATATGAGCCAACAGTGCACGGCAGCAGCCAAAACAGCCAATGCAATCCTAGGCTACATTAACAGAGGGATAGAATCAAGATCATATGAAGCATTAATAGCGCTTTGTAAAGCCTTAGTAAGACCACACTTCGAATACTGCATCCAGTTTTGGTCATCACAATATAAAAAAGATGTTGAGATTCTGGAAAGAGTACAGAGAAGAGCAACAAAGATGATTAGAGGACGAAAATCTAAAACATGTGAAGAAAGGTTGCAGGAATTGGGTATGTCTAGTTTAATGAAAAGAAGGACTAGGGGTGAGATGAAAGCAATGTTTCAATATTTGAGGGGCTGCCACAAAGAAGAGGGGATCAATCTATTTTTCAAAGCACCAGAGGGGCAAGACAAGAAACACTGGATGAAAAGTAAACAAGGAGAGAAACAACCTAAAAATAAAGAGAAATTAACCAGTGGAATGGCATACCTTCAGAAGTTGTGGGTGCTCCATCACTGGAGATTTTAAGAGACACGGCAGTTGTCTGAAATGGCATAGGGTCTCCTACTCGAGTAGGTGGTTGGACTAGAAGACCTCCAAGGTCCCTTTCAACTCTGTAATTCTATGTTCTATAGGGCAGGGCTTTTCAACCTTTTTACCGATTGTAGGATATGGCAATATTCGAGTACCACCTAGCAAGGTGTCAAAAACTTGGTGACAAAAAGAAAACCTGTTCAAAGTTGCAATTGCACTGAAATCACTTATGACCATTTTTCACACTTATGACCATTGCAGCAACAGGGTCATGTGATTTGGATGCTTGGCAACTGATTCATATTTATGATGGTCACAGTGTCCCAGGGTCATGTGATCTCCTTCTGCAACCTTTTGACAAGCAAAGTCAAAGGCAGAGCTGTTGGTGGCCAAGTGCTAAGGTGGGACTTCCTTCCCTCCCTCCCTTCCCTGCCTCCCTTTTTCTCATTCCCATCTCCTTCTGAATTTGAACCCACCCCCCACCCCATATTTTCCCTCTTCCGTATATTGATCAAACAAGGAAAGGCCTCCAGAGACAGAAAAGACAAGCTGCTGAGTGAACTAGCTTAAAAAGGCACTTCCCCTTTAAGAATTAGCTACTGGCTAGAAAGGAAAGTAAGGAGCCCAGCCAGCACTTAAGGAAGAAAAAAAAATGTAAGTACTGGCTGCCGGCTAAGGCAGCCCCCCCAAATGGCTCCATTCATAAGTAAAATCTGCAGCTCCAGAGGACTCTCTCACTGTAAGTCTTTGCCTGTGCTGGCTCTTTCCCTTCCCCACTACACTTGGCTAGGCAGGGCTGCGTACCACCTGCCACTCATTAATGTACCACAAGTGGTACGCGTACCACAGGTTGAAAAGCCCTGGACTAGAAGACCTCCAAGGTCCCTTTCAACTCTGTAATTCTATGTTCTATAGGGTATGTTACTTATCTACTTAGGTGAGAACAAGTGGAATACAGTTCAATTTGTCTATATGTCATGGTTCCGATAGATGAAACCCATCAAAAGAACTTCGAGGCAGAATTCTTCCTTAAAGAACATTTATTCGGGATACAAAGTATCGGCACTACATAGTTGAACCCAAAAACTAAAATCCCTTCCCCCCAGATACAAAGTAACAAAGTACAATTCCCACCCCCAATTAAACTGTCATAAATCATATTCCCCGATTAGCTTAAAGGACGAGCTTTCTCCTCATGTCCTCAGCCCGCCAAAACGTTATCAGTTTGTCCTTGGGTTCCCACGGCAGCGTTATTATTATGACTAGCTGAGCTTACATCCCAACCCCCCCCTGCACCTGATTTCTAAAAGCAAGAAAGCATATTAAAGGAATAGAGAAAATAGCTGCATTTTCATCAGTTGTCAGAGCGGGAACATCCGACGTTGGCAGCATTGACACTATACCTGCAAAATATTTAATGTAAAAGGCTACATTATCAATTGATCATTATTTGATCATTACTTGCACACAGATTTAAAAACCATAACCCAAACATATCGAAAACAAATAATTAAACACTTTTCTGGATGACTAACTGAAGGCAATGATGTAAAGAAATAAAGTCAAAATTATTACGACAAACCCACCAATCATATTACCATGAAGCCTATTTGTAGGTTGTCAGCTATACGGTCTCATTTTAATGAATGCAGGACCGTATTAAAATCCAGCTTATATAAAAAAAAAAGAAATACCATATTAAAAATAATATGCCTTTGTGCAGGATGAATCACATTTATTTGCATTACGCAGATTAATACGTCAGACCAATTATTTTCCAGTTTTCTCAGAATTTAATACAGCATGAAACAGAACCAAGCAAGCTACATAGCAAGTTGGTGTCAGTAGCAAACAAAACTTGGTAGTAAATCATGTTCTGAACGCTACAAGCATTTAAGAGCAGAATCTTGCAGACTTAAGTGTTCTTATTAAGGAGTAGCTTTAACTGAACTCAGATCAGTATTTACTTTGGGAATAAACTTCCACTGAAAACTAGAAGCTTTGCTATTCCAATACCATATCATTAAACCAATCTATAGGCAGAAATTTAATCAACTGGAGCTCATGAACTACATTTAATGAGACTATTTCAATCACAAGGAAATGCAAATTCCAAGCACATTACAAGTAGGTACAAACAGGTTGTCCACATATTTAGGTAGTCTTCAATTTATAATAGTTCACTTAGTGACCATTTGAGTTACAACGGCACTGAAAGAAGTGACTTATGACCATTTTTTACACTTATGAACATTGCAGCACCCCCCCCCATGGTCACATGATCAAAATCCAGACACTTGGCAAATGACTCGTATCTATGATGGTTGCAGTGTCCTAAGGTCATGTGATCACCTTTTGCGACCTTCTGACGAACAAAGTCAAGGGAGGAGCCAGATTCATTTAACAACCAAGTTACCAACTTAACCACCGCAGTAATTCACTTAACGACTGTGATGAGAAACATCGTAAACTGGAGCAAAATTCACAAAATTAACAACTGTCTCACTTAGCAACAGAAATTTTGGGCTCGATGGTGGTCTTAATTTGAGGACTACCGGTATTAGCTGATCCTATTTCATATCTGAATCAAAAAATAGGATCAACTATGTAAACCGACTCTTCTTATTGCTATGAGCTTTACTCTCTACAGAATCCCAAAGCACATTCCTTTGGAGATCTGTTAATTTTCTTCAAAATTAGGTACTAATTCATTATATTCTAATTGACATCAAGTTACTCCCAAATAAATTTTCTTAAGGGTATAGCTTTATTGCTGCCTATGCTCCTAAAAAGGTTTTGCTGAGGTTAGTTGGGCTTACGGCTTAATAAAGCTGCCATTGAACCTTTAAATCCAGTGTCAGGTTTATTTCTGTACCATCATGTCAGGCTAGAAGTCTACTTATATTACTTTTACCTAAATATGTTCATATGATAATCTCATCTATGCCAGATAAAACTGTGTTTTATACTGACACATTCAATCATAAACTAGCCACAGATCTGTACACCAAATGCTAAATTGTTGTTGGCTACTTTACAGTTTAATGTATTATGCAAAGAGCAATTGTGATGGACAAAAGGCATGGCAAAACATGGTTCCACTGGGAATTCGATAAACCACAAATGTTTTGGTTTCCATAACCCACTAAATCACAAAATAAGGCTAGCAAACCTATTGATAGATTCTCAAAATGCATCAAACCCAAGAAAAATTTAATCCCACTGTGGTTTGGCATGTTGAGTGAACCCAACTTAACCCGGCCATGTGCAATCAAAATGCCTATCAAAAAATGCCCAGGATCACAGCAGATGGCCCAAAGTTGCAGAACTAAACCTATAACCAGAGCTTCCCCAGGAAGATTTTTCTGCAGCTCCTGTTAAAAGTGAAACAAAAAATTCACCCTTACTGCAGCAGGAATTCTTTATGCGCAAAAATGGAAAAATTGATCCATCCTCACACGGAAAGAATGGATGGAAAAAGTAATGGAGCTAGGAAAGATGGCAAAATTGTTTTAATTAAAGAATACATCTAGTTTTGTTTCTATTTGGAAATTGTTTCTAAACTTTGTGCTAGAGACGGGGGGGTGGGGATGAAACCTTGACTTTGGGATTTGCCCATTGATTTGTTGTTACGGAAATGGCTAGTATGTAAAAGTAAAAACCAGAGGCTGTAATTTTATTCTTTATCCTATTATGCTGAAAAAGTTGGAAGTCTATGCTTTTCTTTTTCTCTTTTATCCTGCACTTTTCTTTTCCCATTTTTCCCTATTATATTTATACAAATGAAAATTTGTATTTTAAATAAAAAATAAAGGTGACACCGGGTAATTGGCATGGACCAGTTCAAGGTTGGTTAAACGAACAAAACCCACAAGAGGGCATGTTCCTATTATTTGTTTGTTTTAGCAGAGTGATTATGATGGTAATTGTATGCTATTTGGAGTATCGGATTTAAATAATAAGCCTTTTTCCCCCATCCATAGTACCTACCGGTAATCCTTGGTCTATACTCTATACTACAGTAGGTGGCAGCACCTACCCAACCTTGGCTGATCTCAAGAAAGCTGTGCAGCGCCAGCCTTGCTTAATATTTTTGATGGAAGACCACTAAGAAACCCCAGGATATAAATTAGTCGAAAGATATCCTGGAGGAGTCCAGCAGCCAACTACTTCTGAACTGTTGCTAAGCGAGGACCTGTTTTTTCTTGTAGGAAAACCGGGAGTTCACCTCTGCAAAACCAAGCTCAGATCAGCTTAGCGGACTGTTTTCTTTCCCGAATTCTGTTGCACAACCGCGCCTCGGTTTGGCCAAGAGTTTCAAGTAATCTCAGCGCCCGGTTAAGGCCAGAAGTCGTGGCAGAGCATTTAGGGGGGCTTTCCTCTCTAATCGAATCTAATTTTCTACGGCGTGCTGGACAACTCCCACCCTACTGTTCGGATTCGCAGAGCGCCAGGTCGCGGAAGGCTACAAGGGACGCGTTTTAAAACCAGAAGCAGTTTGTTAAAAAGTCGGGAGTGCACTGCCTCCATCTATCCACACAAAGAGGGAACTTCAAACCCTGCTCTCTTCAAAGTCTTCTCAAGAAAGCCCTCAGACCTCCCTCTGTGCAAAAGAGTTCCGCCGCCTGCATTTGCGGGGGGAGGGGAGGGGAGGGGTGGGGGAGGGGTGGGGGAGGGGGAGCTCTTAAGAATCTACACCTTCTCTCCTTTTTTTCCTTCTTCTCACGACCGGGTCAGCCCATTCTAGGAACGGCGGAAAGACGACCCAGCCCCACTGTGCCAAAGCCCCGGCTGCAAACGCCGCTATATATAAAAGTTGTGGCTGCCTCGGAAGAGCGGCGGCGGCTGCAGCAGCAAACACCAGCAGCGTCGCGCGCGCCCTCCTGCAGACCAGGTCCCGGAACGTCGCGCGCCGCTACTGCGTAGCCCTTGCGAGGGAGCGGGCGCGCGCCTCGCCTGGAGTTCTTCCAACTTTCCGCCCACCAATTACGGTCTTCGGCTCTTCCCTCCCCCTCTCCCATCCCTCGGGGTCGGCTGCATTTACCTTAAAAAGGAAGGAGGCCGGACGCTGTACGGCGACACTGGGCTCTCCGGGGAAGGGGGGGGGAGCAGAGGAAAGGGGTTTCAGCAGCCGTAAAGCGGGGAGGGAGAGAGATGCGCTTTTCCCCTTGCTCACCCTCCCGCCGCCGCCGCCCCCGCCGCACCTCCTGCGGCTGCCCCGTGCTTATTACAGAGGATGGAATTGGCAGGAGCAGCCCAGCCGCGGCGAGGGGCCGAGCGGCAGCGGGAAGTTTCCTCAGCGAGCCGGGAGAAAGGCGAGCTGAAAAGCAGGGAGGGGAACGGCTTGCGGAGCAAAGCGGAGGCCGGAGCAAGGGAAAGATGCCCCAGGTAGCAACGCTGGTTCCTGAAAATGGAAAACGTTGATTCTTAACGTGGGAATTTTCGGGGGACTTGATCAGAGGGACGGGGGACGGGTGTGATTTTATTTATTTTATTCATTTATATCCCGCCTTTATTTTTTATTTATTTTATTTCATTTTGTATTATTTTATACTTTTTATTTTTTTTCGTTTTCATTTTTTTCGTTTTATTTTTAATTTTTTTAATTTAATTTTTTTTTAATTGATTGATTTATAAACATGGCTTCTTTAAGGAAACTCTCTAAACCAGGGGTCCCCAACCTCTGGGCTGCGGCCCACTGCCGGGCTTTGAGCCTTTTGGAACCGGGCCTCAGAAGTGGCAGGTGAGGGTGCGTACAAATAAAGCTGCATGTCCGCTCAGGCTCACCCGCCACAAGCACAAAACCATCCCCTCTCCTCCTCCCCCCCCCCACTGGTCCGCAAGGCCGAAAAGGTTGGGGAACTCTGCTCTAAACAAAGACTGTGTCTTTGCTCTGAAGCATCCTTACCTGTATTGGATCCACACAGCTGTAGCATAGAGTCCCATTCGGAATGGTAAAAGAGAAGGAAAAATTGTTGTTGTTGGTTACAATGTCATCTATGTTTAGACTGGATTCAGCATTTTTGTCCATCTATCGAGTCCTTTCCAGGACCTGAGATAAGCAGATGGTCTGTTTGATGTTATTATCAGAGCAACTAATACAGTAAATGGTCTGGAAATTAAAACATATGAGGCACGGTTGAGGGTATTACTATGTTTGGCCTACTGAAGAGTAGAATTAGGGGGGTCATGAAAACTCTCTTCCAGTACTTGAGGGACTGTCATAGAGGAGAGAGAATTGACGTATTCTCCAAAGCTGCAGAAGGCAGGACAAGTAATAACTGGAAGCCTGTTAATAAGAGATCCAACCTAGAAGCAAGGAGAAATTTTCTGAGTGAGAAGAATTAATGGACGCTTGCCTCCTGGAGTTGTGGGTGCTCCACCACTGGAGGTTTTCTAAACTAGACTGAAGAACCATTTGGCTGGGATAGTATAAGACTCCTGCCTTGAGCTGGACTAGAAGACTTCTGAGTCCCTTCCAACCCTATGATTCTATGAATTTCATAGATTCGATGAACTCTTGTGAGGCACTCTCTGAACATGGTTGTCAGGCTTGCATGCTCTGAGGAAGATGAGAACTATGCCAGAGGGTCAACCATACTGGATAGATCTCATCAGAGCCAGAAAAAGGGTGTCTCTCCCATAAACAATATGGTGAAAAGTAATTTACAGAAACTCATACTGGATGGTCATTGTCCAAGGCAACAAAGACCAAGCAAGATGTTGGAGTGACAAACAGGCTACTGGACGTGGGACAGTTGGCTGAGCAAATACAACCAGGAGCTGCAGGACTAATGGAACAAAAAAGTGTTTATTCATCTCAAATATATAAAGACTGAAAACAACAAAATAATGACGTGCTATTACAAATCAAATTCAATGAGAAGAGAATATCTGAAAAGAACGTGTCAGTTCTGGAAAGCCAACATTGAGAATCAGAAATCATCAGATATGACTGTGGAATAAATGCAAACTTTAAAGACGATGTTGAAATGGGACTTGGCAGAGAAAAAAATACTACACAGACAGAAATGTTTCAATTATTGGAACAGCATGCAATAAAGTTCAACTTCTGTTTTGCTACTCCCCGCTCGGTTATTATTTCTTCACCTCCTTTTCTTTCTCATGTACTAGCCACTATCTCCTACATATTCCAGTCTGTTTTATCCTTTAAAATCTTCTTTGTACATAATTGTTATGGCCCATAATTTCTTCAAACTCTGAAGAAAATAATCAAAAACCATGGAAAATAGCTATATGTGGTGCTCTGGGGCAAAACATTTTTTAAATGTAAGAGCAAATTCCTTTGGAGTTAGTGAAACTTATTCCCAAGTAAATGCACACAGTTACTTTAAAATAAATTGTGAACTACCTCAACTTACCGGATCTTCTGCAAAATAACAAGATTGACAATTCCGAATGCCTTCTGTTTTGTAGATTTCATTCATTGCTGCTAAAGTTGCTATTCAAATTTGCTACTTACAATGTACCTTAAATTTTGAGTGACATAATGGGGCACATTTAAGTAAAATAAACAGTTACATAGCTAAATCAATATTTTTTTTAAAAAAAAAAATTCTTCTACCTGCATACATTGATTTCAGTGAAGCAGATTAATTTCCCACTGCATGCTAAAATAAGGTATTCTTATTTGTAAAATTAATTGGTCTCACCCCCTTCCTGCCTCCAAGGAACCAGTATATTCTTTCTTGTCTGTGAAAACAACTGGCTGACTAATCACTGGATATCACAGTGTGTTGTTGTATCCTCTGGAATTCACATTCTTTTGAGAAAAAGGAAATTCTTAGGGAGTGAAGGAACAATGAGACTGAACAGTGGAGTTTGACAACAGAATTCAATAAATGGAAGGGACAGACGTGTGACCAGAAAAAGCAGTATATTTTTAGGGACTACATTATGTGCTCACTGTGAGAAGTGAAAATGTCCTTTCCTGGTTAGCTGCCGATTGTCCTCCATATCCTATTGTCAATTGTGGAGCTGCTTAGCAAGCTGAGGCTGCTGCAAGCCTATAAGACAGTTTGTTTCAAAGGAACAATTGAAGTGAGAATACTAATAGGAGTTTGCTAGGGGATTTTAAGTGAGAATTTTTTTATTTTATTATTATTGTTTATTAAATTTGTATGCCGTTCCTATCATTGTAACAGTGACTCCAGGTGGTTTACAGCAGGGGTCCTCAATCCCTGGTCTGTGGACCAGTACCGGGCCGCGGAATGCCAGCAACTGGGCCACACAAACAAGCAAAGACCCATCTGCGGGATGCAGGCAGCACACAAAACCACGCACCTTCCAGTCCGCGGAACAACCTCACTCCACGGAACCAGTCCCTGGTGCCCACTTTAAGTGGTTCCCACTTAAAGAACTCTGCCTTAATTCTGGCATGGCCTATCCTGATTCTATTTCAGTGGCTCCATAAGAATAAATAGAAACAGTATTGTTGGTGTGTTTTATCACCTTCTCAATGAAGGAGAAGTTGTAAATACTACTTTCAAAAAGCAAAGAAGTATGAAATAGCGGTAGGAGAATTTAATTACCTTGACATCTCCCGTCTGCCAGGAGAGCTTCAAGAAATTCTTGCTTTTCTTACCAACAAATTTTCTCTTTCACACAGTGAAGGAAAGTATTATGCTTGAGTTTTTGAGTTTTAAAGAAATGTAAAACTGAGTGTAGCTAAATACATGTTTTGCAGTTCAAGAAACTCAAAGCAATCATAAAGAAGATTATATGGGGGGGGGAAATTGGAAGGAAAAAAACCCACTGAACTTGGAAAGAAGCTCCTTAAAAAGAAAGCACTAAAAGCAAAATTATGAATTCTTTCAGTGAAGACAAGTGGAAAGCAGTAGAAGAAACCAATGACATCACAAACACATTTAGTAAAATTCTGAAAATGAAAAAACAAACAACAAAGTATAGGTAATGTAAAGTGGGACAGATCTACAAGGAGAAGTAGACAGGTAGCCTGGAATTGTACAGATGGTGTTTGGAAAGCTAAATGAGCTGAGGTTCATGAAGAATAATAAAAACAACGAAATTTTAAAACAAAAAGGAGAGAAATAGTAGGTATGCCAGCTGCTCAGCAAAAGAGAAAGATGCTAAGAAAATGCAAAGAAAAGCAGGAAGTCCTTATTTAACTCAGTTCTGAGAAGAGGACACATGCTCTAAACAGAAATTTAATTTTAAAGAAAAGGACTAAGGATTGAAATTAATAAACATAAGGAAAGCATGTTTTCTTGGATAGCCCTGACTCTATATGCCCTTTGAAATCCCACAAGATAAGAAAGTAGTGCAGGGTGATGACAGAAATCATGCAAGCTGACTTTGAAAGAGAGGTTATTGTATAAAGGGAGCCAATGATGTAATACTGATATCCCAAACACAACAGCAAACAATCAAATTGATCAGAATGAAATTATCTTTTGAACCACATTTTCATTTCCCTTGTTGGTTCAACCTAGAAACTAGTATATTATGAAATACAAGAGACTTTTTCAGCCTAGGTGAAATTCTCAACTTACAACCATTCATTTAATAACCATTTGAAGTTATAATGGTGCTGGAAAAAATGACTTACAACCAGTCTTCTTACTTACAACCATTGCAACGTCCCCACATTCGCATGATCAAAATTTGGATGCTTTGAAGTGCAAGATGGTTGGGAACATTCTGGCTGGTCTGATGAGCCACATATATACAATGGTTGCAGTGTCCCAGGTTGTGATCACTATTTGCATCTTTCCCAGGGAACTTCTGACAAGCAAATCAATGGGTGAAGCTAGATTCAATTAATGACTGAATGATTTGCTTAATAACCTTGACAAAAAAAAACCTTGTAAAATCTGTTGTGACTCTCTTTATGACCACATCAGGTACTGGCAGAAGTTCCAGTCTCAATTATGATCATACATTGAAGTGTACCTGTAGCTACTTGTACACTTCCAAGATAATAGACACTGCCAACAAAATAAACACGTTCCCACTATCCACAAAGATATTTAAATATAATTTATTTGGTAATAAATTTCTTGCCATTTATAGTTTTATGGACTGAAGTCCTTAGTTCCGTGTGATAGATACAAAAGTAAAAATTGAACACAGTAGGATCCAAAACTCCACCCCTAAGCTTATTACCATGAACCAGTTTTTGTCACCACAATATAAAAAAGATGTTGAGACTCTAGAAAGAGTGCAGAGAAGAGCAACAAAGATGATTAGGGCAGTGGAACTCATAAAACATACGGAGAATAGTTGCAGGAATTGGTATCTTTATTCTAATGATAAGAAAGACTAGGGGTGACATGATAGCACTAATCAAATATCTAAGGGGCTGCCACAAAGAAGAGGGGGATCAACCTATTTCCAAAGCAGCTAAAAGGCAGGACAAGAAGCAATGGATGGAAACTGATTAAGGAGAGAACCAACCTAGAACTAAGGAGAAATTTCCTGACAGAACAATTAATCAGTGGAAAGATGCTTCTTCACTGGAGATTTTAAAGAAGAAATTGGACAATCATTTGTCTAAAATGGTGTAGGGTTTCCTGTGTGAGCAGGGGATTTGAGTAGAAGACCTCCAAGGTCCCTTCCAACTCTGTTATCCTGTTATGAAACACAAGGACAGAACACACGCTTTGCTAGCAGACGTTTCTATGTCAGACTGGAAATACCAGAAATTATGAACAAAACTGAATTGGATGAATCTATGATCTGCTTTGCTGTAACGAAGCTTCATGTGTAAATGATACATCCGGGAAGGGCTTTTTGTTTTTCTTTGTTTTTACAAAGTGCAAATGCACAAAAGATAGCGATTGCAATATCAATAATTAATGGTGGCACAGTTTCAAAAATGGTGTTTTGTTATCTGAGACTTAGTAGGAAGCAGCACCTTCATTCCAGCTGAGCCCTTAATGGCTTTCTAAAACCTAATATCCACTCTGGCAACTGTTGCTGAAACAAAGCAATGTTACAATCATGTAACTCGCATGTCTGCAGCATTTATCACTTCTTAGGCCAAAACAGCTGGAGAGAAGCTTTCAGCTCAGGGAAACCTAAGTCGAGCTAAGAAATGTTAAAATCTCTTCAATTGCTTTGAAGGCTGACAGAAAATGCAGTGTTTCTTTCTTCATTTGGAATCAATTACCCATTAATCAATTGTCACCAAGGTTAGACAAGGCTTAGAAGCAAATGCAGGAATGTTTATAATATCATAGCAACCCTCCCTGCAGTATATTTATTAACTATTAGCAAGAATTCTATTTATTTTGTGTGTTTATTCATTCAGTTTAAATGGCTATGCATCTCTCAGCCCAGAGATTTATGACACATATGACTTTGGGCCGCTAACGGAGATTAAAACAGCATGATAAAACCATCATGGGGGGGGGGGAAATAAATAACAAACATAAAAACCGACATAAAACTAATAACACAGTCAACATAACCAAATAGGGGCTCAACCACAAACCCTTGGCCCTAGGCTCAGCAACAAAATCCAAATGTTAGGATTGTACAGAAGGCCAATAGGGTTAGGTTGAGTCTAATCTTTTAGCACAGAAGAAGCCCTTTTGCTGAACCTGCCAAGTCACATTCCCTAATGGATAGGCTCTGGGACATCTCTGTTCTAGATCTCACATGAAGGGAAGGTACAACTGAGGAGATACATTTCTCCAAGAAAACCACTCTCATGTCATGTAGGGCTTTACAGCTCACCACCAACGGCTTGAATTAACTCAGAAGCATACTGACAATGAATGCAGCTTGCAGAGCAATGGTGTCATGTGCCCCGAACAAAATGTGCACCCAAAACTACCTGTGTTGCTGTGTTTTGTACCAGCTGAAGCTTCTGAATGGTCTTCAAGGGCAGCCCCACAGATCCTGTTGCAATAGTCTAATTGGGGAATAATCATGGCATGAATAACTGTGGACAGCCTATCCTGGTCTAGGAATAGGCATAATTTGCATATAATTTACAGGTATGCAAAGGCCTTCCTAACATGGCTACCATCTGCTGTTTGAGGACACCCTCAAACTGCTCACAGATATTATTGGGTAATTCATACAGTCCTATCCAGAACAAGAGATGGAAGTTCCCTAGATCCGAGCCAGGTCCACAGAACCTGAGGGGATCTAAAACCCAAAATCAGTTTCATTAGGATTGGGCTGAAGCCTTTTGTTCTAGATCCCTACAGTCTCCAGACAGTGAGATGAGACCTCCATGACATCATCAGATAGTCCAGGGTGGAGATAACATCTGCATACTATAAAGGGATGCTGGAATGACATTAAGAGACTGGGCAAAGAGATACAACCAAGGAAACAGTCTGATAAAAGACAGTGTAGGCCGTATCTATGGGGCAAAAGACTCAGGAGAGACCCTCCCAAAATTCTCAGGCTATACAACAGATGGAGGGGGGAATCATACTTTCAGACTAGCCAGATTCTGTTTCACAATAAAGTAAAAATTAACCCATCTGGTTGTCTTTTCTTTCTGATCTGCCCTGCAAGGCCAACACATACAGATGATAACTCATTCTAAACCATTGGATAATCTCATGCAGCGGCTTCATAGAGATGTTTAATTAGAGAGGATCGTACCCCTTACCATAAGCAGGATGATTTGAGTTACAAACTTGGAGACACAGAAAACCAAACAATGGAAAGCAGACCCATTACTGCATAGCCTTTTCCAATCTGGCATATTTAGATATGTTGAGCTTCCATTTTCATAATTGCCAATTAGTATAGGCAAAGACCAGCTGGCTGGGACATTATATTCATTTGAAGAATGCTATTAGACTTTCTAGATGGATTAGAAGCTTTCCAATACCAGTAGAGCTTTAACTGAATCTTTATAATAACTGTTGATGGCATCTGAAATTTAAGGCTGAAGCTTCACTTTATATCCTCCTGACTTAAATTTGCACTGAACAATGAGTATCCCATTTTGCATTTTCCATAATTATTTATGAGTGACAGTCAGTAGTTTATAATCTCTACATATCTGGCCTGGGAAACTCTATTCCTAACATAATTCTGATTAGCACCAAATAATATATGGTTCTTATTATATCTCCAAATTACTGATTCTCTTGGTGAACTAAAGTTGCCTTTGATTTGGACAAGATTCCTAATGGCTGCATCAGTACCGCATCAATCAACATTATAGAAATAGTTTGACACTAACTTCTTTGAGGATGTTTACCTATCAGTTTAAATTTTACTCCCAGTTTAGGGTGCAGCCTTGGGATTTTCTGGTGGTCTCTTATTATTATAAATCAGAGCTGACCCTGCTTATCTTTGAAGATCACTGAAAGTTGACTACCAAAGGCAGGTGTCCAGCCAATTAAAACTTATTAAAAAGTACAATTATATAAAATATGTAACACACCATAAAAATAATATAAACACCAATCAGTTGCAACCTTTATTTCTGTTCATGGAAAGGGCATGATTTCATCTTATTTTCTTTTTCTTCTCCCTTCAACATCTACATATTATATTTTGCATCGTAGAGGTGCAAAGATATGGACTATCTTACTATTAACCTTCATTTGTTGTTCTGTGGCATGGCTCACTATTTTATTTTAGATAAAAAATAAAATAGTTTGCTCCCTGCTCTATAAAACCTATTTTTTTAATGTCTTTTCTGCAGCATCAGTTGCTTGTTTCAGATTTATCTGTAGGTGAAAATTCCAAACTCTCTTTGGAGTGTTTTTTTTTTTAGTTGACATCTCCTACTAGTTCTTTACAGTTAAATAATTCTCAGCTAACCTCTCTGGATAGAAAGAGAAAAAAACCAGCTTTCATTTTTCATTCATCGGGGCTGCTGAACTCTATCTTACACATTCAGTTCAAATACTGGAAGTGCAGACTCAGGCAGGAGTGAATGACAAAATGCTTTCATTAATCTGCCTTGAGGAAATTCTTTTCATGCAAATGGAGCATGCTATAATAGGGTTTGTTAAATTCAAGATCACATTTTATACACTGACATTAAGGGAATTCCTGCTCAGCAATGAAACATGTAGCATTTTATAGCATCATGAAACCATACATAATCCATAGAGTCTTGGATGGTTGGATATTCTGGTTGCTGATTGATTGCCATCATTGCATGTGGAATTTAAGGATTCTGATGGGAGGGTGTTTGATTCCTTATGGGGGTTCTACTCATGTGCATACAATGTGTAGAATTACCTCTAAAAGAATGCAACATTTATTGACAAACTACCAAGACATTCAAGATATCTACCTCATTGCATTATATATCACTAAGCTAAAACTTGTCTCCTAATTGATTGCCTCTTGCCATATATCACAAATGTAGTAATTCCAATGAACCATCCAATTTTGTCACAGAAGTGTAATAAGGCAAGGGGGTTGGAATACAAACCCATAAATATCAAGTGTTGACACATTAACTGCAAATAAATCTTGGTTACATATGGCTGAATTTTAGAAACAGATGTTCATCCCATCTTTCTAAGGTCTTTGGGTAGGTAGCAATATATTAATCACAAAGCAACTAACCAAATTAAGTCATAGATTTGGGGGGGAAAGAGAAAAGAAAAAACAGTATATATGGTAATAATAACATCAAAGAAGGAAATTAGAATGATGAGGAATAATTGAATTATTTCTATTGTGAGAAGTCTCCAGGAGAAAATAATTCCTTAGACAAGAGAAAGCAACTGCCTCAATATGTACTTTTGGACTTGAATCTGAAAGACTGAAATTTTAATTCCCAATGAGCCACAGTTTAAATTTTGGAAAATTTACCACACAGATTTATTCTGAAGCTGACCTAGAATGAGTTTATGAATGTTACAAATTAGTTTCTTGGAAAAAGGGCTCCAAATAATTATGTAAAGAATATACAGTATAAAAACAACAACAACAAAGTGAAGAAGAAAACTGGATATGTTATTCAAGGGACCAAGAATTTTTGTCAATTATTTGCCCAACTGAGAAAACTAGGCCGTGACAATACACATCAGACTCATTCTCTCAAAGAGACTTATCTTTAGTTTATGATTACTGTCACTGTCCTTGTGAATTTCTAAACCTGGAAAAAGAAAGACTATTACCATTAAAAAAAAATTTTTTTAATTGAGCAGCAAAGCAAACATTCTCTAACTCTTCATCACTGCCAGCTATCAGCATCTTGGAGGTTGCTGATATGAAGAACAATTGCAGGAATTGGGTATGTCTAGTCTAATGAAAAGAAGTAGGGGTGACATAATAACACTGTTCCAATATTTGAGGGGCTGTCACAGAGAAGAGGGGGGTCAATCTATCCTCTAAAGCACTAGGAGGCAGGACAAGAAACAGTGAATAGAAACTAATAAAGGAGAGAACCAACCTAGAACTAAGGATAGATTCTGACAGAACAATTAATCAGTGGAATGGCTTACAGAAATTAAGGAGGTTTTTAAGAAGAGATTGGACAACCATTTGTCTGAAATGGTATAGGGCAGGGGTGTCAAACTGCTGGCCCGCAGGCCGGATACGTCACACCAAAACCGCGCCCACCCCATTGCCAGCAATGGGAAAAAACTTGTGATACATCGCGACGTCGTGAGTTTGACACCCGTGGTATAGGATATAGGGTTTCCTGCCTGAGCAGGGGTTGGACTAGAAGATCTCCAAGGTCCCTTCCCACTCTATTATTCTGTTATTTCTTCTGGCAATTTAAATCTAATTTCTATTTCTTCTATTCCAGCATTTCTGACAATATATTCTGCAATCAAGTTAAATAAACAATAAGAGTACAATCTTCTCTAGCAACGTCAGTTTAGCATAGAGATGTGAACACACCTGTGTTCTCCCTGTCCCCCAATTTATTTGAACACTAAACTAAAAAAATCCATTGTTCAGTCCTGTTGTTTCACGGAAAGGACCCAGCTTAAATTTCATTGGTACAGTAAAAGATAATCAAACAGATATTTCTAATTTGAAATGATCCCTTGAGTGAGGGAGAGAATGAAGACTGGACAAAGGACAAAACTTTGAAGGACAATCAGTACAGATGGAGCAGTTAATGCTAAAAAGACGGTATGTGTCCTTTTGGTAGCATCACTGCAAATTGCAAAATGAACCATGTGCAGGAACAGAGGGAATTAAAGTATATCTGTAGAATTAAAATGCTGCAAACCTTCAAGCGCTTAGGCCACGTGGGCTGTGTAAACTTAATCACAGAAAGTGCAGCATTTAATCTTTAATTTCAGCCTGGCTGGAGTTGAATGCCACTCTTCTTGACTTGTCTAGTTTCACATAACCGGTGCATTAAACCTTAGTATGAGGTTCCAGTTACTGGAATATCTTGTGATACCTCCCCGTTCCCATTCAAGCACACAGACAAATATACACATACTTTAGTGATGGAGTTAGCAAATTACACTAAAATCATCCTTGTCTACAACTTGGAAAATGTATTGTTCCTACAGCCTAATAAAAAGATGAATTATTGATTTTTGTGCGACTTATTGCCAAGAAAATATTTGCTTTCAATAAAAAAAATGATTTGAAGTAAATTAGTTCTCAAAGTCCCTTCCAGTTCTGTCACAGAGCTCATATACCGGGCTTTGTACTTCTGATTCATCATCTAGGACTTTAGCCAGTGTAAATTCATAAACAATGGTTTATGATTTATCGTAAACCATGGATTCTGGCTTATTTAACAAAGAGGGTTTATAACAAATTGTTGCTCAGTGTGAAGCATAAAGCCTGCTTGTGTTTTGGTGATAATAAGAAAATATAGTAGTATAATATGACTGGGTAAGTTTAGCTGGAAATATATCACTGATGCTGTGGAGAGTATCTGAGAATTGTCATTTACTAGATTGGAATGCCTCTGAAGAAGTGTATGAATTGAATGGCTGGGATCATACATTATAAACCATGGCTTGAGTTGGCTATGGCTGGTTGAGCAAATCTAATTGACTCATAACACCAAGCCCTAAAACACATTTTGCAAGCCCCAATGGCTAAATATATACATTGCAAACATATAACATTATGACTTTGTGTTGGAGCGCTGTATAAGTAACCTTTTGGGATGCTGGGTCCATTTTACATTTTTTGAAAGCATGTTTATTAACTTGTTAAATTTATTTGCTGTCCATCCTGCCCTGGGGCTACTCTGGGCGGCTTACAACACTAAAAATGGGGGGAAATGATAGAAATGTAAATGTAAAAATAGTAAAGCAATAAAATAATAAAAATAAATAATGAAAAAGCAACAATATGAATTAAAAGATGGTCAGGGGGAGCAGAAAGCTCAGGGGGGAGGCGGGGGTCAGCTGAATGTACATTACGTTTCAAGAACATTATTTACAGTTTATTAATTCTCCAGATGGAATTAAAGGAAAGATGAAAGAAGGAATTTTAAATGGGACGAAAGAGGGAAAAAAGTTTTAAAAGATTGAAAGGAATTTACTAGCATCAAAAAGGCAGTTTGGTCTAGTGGTCAAGGTCACTTCTGAAACCAGGAGACCGTGAGTTCTAGTCTCTCCTTAGGCATAAAGCCGGATAGTAACTTTGGACTAGTCAGTCCAATTCACCTCACAAAGTTGTGGGGAAAATAGAGGAAGAAAGAATATTAGATATGTTAGCTGCCTTGAGTGACTTATAAAAGCAGTAAAGATAGGGTAAAAATCTAATGGATAAATACCAAATAAATAAATGATAAACTTTACTGCAAAATTTCAGAACAGCAGTGATTGAAATCTGTATATTAGGACGTCATATCAGTTTAAAGTTTAAGTCAGCACTAAAGTAAGTCAGTATTAAAGTTAGGTTATTATACAATAAATATGTTACATAAAATATGCTATAATCTGAGATAAAAGAACTGCAGTAATTTCTGCCTAATCTAGAAAGTTTTGTAAATTTTGCAGATCATTTTAAAAAGTCCAGAATGTTGTAATTTTCAATTAGGAAAAACTGAAACTTTGTTTATGATAGAAACCTGTTAAGACTGTCATTCAAAAACTGTTTCTTCATTATTAACTTCTTTATCAGATTCTTTTTATCAGATAGTTTTCTGATGCATATTCCATAATTTGTCATTTTTATTGAGAAGATATTGTTCATAATTTCCAAGAAGGCAAGATGAAAAATCCTAGCAGCTGTTACAACATACCATGCCAGTTCTGTAATCATCATAGAAATATAAGGTTTGGTAATATTTAATCAGAAAAAACACTCTGAAAGAGAAATCCACTTTTACAGTAGGTTCCAGTCTGTTATAAATTGATTTCCAATATGGCTGAGCTTTATAACATTGTCACCAATATCAAAAACTGATCTTACTTGATTGCTACATTTCCAACAATTTCAAGGAAATGAATTATCTGTTTTTGGAATCAATACTGGAGTAACATGCCATCAGTCAAATGTCAATTTTCTCTAAATGTAATTAACTGTAAATTTTATCTTTATCAATAGCTGATTTTCCTGTTGTTGCATGTCAATATATATTTGAATTCTTCAGCTATTTACTCATAAAGTTTTTAATACTGTAGCTAACTATACTCCAACAGCAACTTAAAAATAAGCCCCAACAAATGATCTGAATTATATAGTGTGATAAATTTTTCATATCAAGTAAAATCTCTCAGTATTCTGCCTTATTTTTATGATTCTTTTGGGACTGTAGTACTTATTTGTAATACTGAAATCGATGAGGTGGTACTGATCTTTCTGAAAGGAAAAAAAATCAAATTATTTCATCAGTGACATTTTAATGTCTATCTGCCTATCTAAATTATTGTCCTTCCATTGTTCCAGTTGGGTTTTATACAAATAGAAAATCACAAAATTTAAGGGGATCTTTCTATAATAAATATTAAGTTCTAAAAGTATGGGACAGTAGAAAAACAATCCAGATCTTTCACCTCTTGCTTTGATATTTGAAAGATGATTTTCATGAAGGAGGGTATACAAAGAAAATAAATATAAATATTATAAAATGTCATTATGTATTTTGCAATATATCCTGAGGTAAGAAGCTGGATTCCCTTACCCTTGAGAGAACTCCAATGACGTAGGTAGAAGATGCTCACTCAAAGTAAGCATCTATATATATTCTACAATTGTTTTGGTATTTCCTCTGTGAGACACGAAAGCTAAAAAGGCATATCCAGTTTGCCTGCAACACAACAATGCTTTTGTTTTGGTGTGTGAAATGGCATGGAATAATATTCTGCATTTTTTTTAGGTCTGTGTTCTTTCAATTACTCTTATTTAGTTAAGTGCTGTGGGAAGTCAGCCCCTCAGAAAAGGAAATATTAAAAGGGCAGAAAAATATATTTCCTCAAAAGGATTTTTAAAAGCAGAAGCCAACCCTGCCTGCAAGTCTCTCTGCCCCAAAGCAGGAGCCAGCCCTATACAAATGCAGATGTAACCATCAGAAAGCTGGAGCCAGCTAGGAAATCAAGAAGACAAAAGACCTAAAATCTGCATACCCCACATGAGATGGGACATAACAGGACTAACCCATTACCATCAAGAATACCAGAGAGGCACACCTAAACTCAGGTCAGAATACGTGACACAGGAATAGCCTCCAAGTTCATGCCACAGGAACAGGAAACTTCCAAACAAAAGCCTTTCAGAGGGTATAAAAACCTACTCCACATGTGCTCAGTCTTTCTCCTTGATTTCTGCTCCTTCCTGCAAGAACCATCTTTCTGGCTCTTCAATAAACTGTAACCTTCTTCCCAAAGCAGTCGCCATGTTGTTTTATTTATTCCCAGCTTGGATGAACCAGGATGAAGACAATTTCTTCCCACAGTGCCAACCAAAGGGTAGATTTACATAACCATCATTTTGAATTCATTGGCAATATGCAGCATTTGGCCCTTCCATACTTAAATCTGATGACATTATAAAGAGAACTCCTTTCACTGGGGACTTTCCATACTGAGATATGTAGGCAATGAGGAAGACCACAAAGTGATGAAAAATTGTTTAACAGAAAGCAAAAACACCCCTAGTAACACCTATTACTTTCAATGATACATTGGACATTTATGAGTTTACAAAATTATCATTAGTAAACTAGCTTATTCTGATGCCATGTTATGTGTGGGAAAGAGGCAAACCTTCATTTTGGCACAATATTTAAAATAAATCAATGCCACATGTTATGAGAAATACACTCATGGGTTTCTCAGATCTCAAGTTGCTTTTGTTTCTAAACAAATAGAAGGCATGATACATAGACCGCCCTTCCAATATAATGGAAACAACATGTTTTTTAAAAAGTAAATTTTCATGATGTGTGAATATACCCACCTTGTATATCCATCATCAGCAGGTAGGGTTAAATAGATTCAGATTTGGTATATCTTTTCCCCCAGCTTCATTTTGGACCATTAGACTCCTTCCAGTTATCTTCCAGACCTATGTGACCATGTTAATTGGGACTGAGGGGAACTGTAATTCAACTTACCTGAGACCACCATAAGGAGAAAGATGACATGTTACAGATAGTCCTTGACTTATGACAACAATTGAGCCCAAAATTTCTGTCGCTAAATGAGACATTTGTTAAGTGAATTTTGCTCCATTTTACAATCTTTCTTGTCAAATTTATTAAGTGAATCACTGAAGTTGTTAGTTTGATATCACAGTTGTTAAGTGAATCTGGCTTCCCCATGGACTTTGCTTGTCAGAAGGTCGCAAAAGTTGATCACATGACCTTGGGACACAGCAATGGTCATAAATATGAACCAGTTTCCAAGCTCCTGAATTTTGATCACGTGACCATGGGGATGTTGCAACAGTCATAAGTGTGAAAAAACGGTTGTAAGTCACTTTTTTCAGTGTTGTCGTAAATTTGACGGTCACTAAATGAATCGTTGTAAGTCGGGGATTACCTGTATTCTTCTCTGAAGAAGAACACATATTCTGGACTATGATCCATATAGTCTTCCCACCTCTCATATCATGTCTGAATTTTTTTCTAGCCCAATGGCAATCCTCACCTTGGTCTTTGTCATTTGTTTTCTCTTTTTATTCAGGATAATTTACAAGGACTGAACTTCAGCATAAGCATTAACAGATTCCTTGGGGCGAATTGACTGGTTCAAGTCACTCCCTTTAAACATCAGCCAGAGATGCTTTGCATGCATTCAGCAATGAATATTGGCATTTACATCTTTTCAATGGCATGCATAATCACTTCTTGCCAAAGCCCTTAGAGGCCAAACTGGTGGAAGTGACTCCAATTCTGTCAACTTTATTAAACTTGCATCTGTACATGTCAAGTCTCAATTTTCTCCATTCCTTCATTGCCCTTTCCCAATTTCACTCTCTTCCCCAGCCAAAATTAAAAGGCAGTTTAGTCAATTAAATCTGTTGGGGTTTCTTCCCCCCCCCCACACACACACACAAGAGTTTCTAGCCTGACTCGGTGATCCTGATGCAGTCTAAAGCAATTGAGCTCTTATTAAAGCCTCATAATTTCAAGCACACTTCTGCGATTGCTATTTAGATGAGGACGCTGGTGTCTGAATCCCACTCGATTTCTTTTGTTCTGGCCTTGGCAGAAAACATACTGTAGGAACCATCAAGATAATAAATTGCTTCCAGGCTGATGGTGAGCTGGGAGAAGGTATGTCTGCTTTAAAATACACCCTTCTCCCTCTTCTTTTAGAGTATTAAGATTGGCAACAGGAGTCATGCTGTGTTTCCAGATGGTGCAAATGAAATGTGGAAACAATCTGAGAAAAACAGAGGAGCAGGAGGCTCTCATAACATCCCATTGGGAATTAATCTCATCTCCAAAACTGATATTGGTTGGTTAATGAAGGTCATTTAGTAATTTCCCACAATTTCCCTCAATTCACAATACTTGTAACAGGATTTGTTTTTCTTTCTTGGGCTAAGGATACAGCAAAAGGTATGGCTGATTAAGGTTTGTTCCTTTGTTGTACCCATGCATTAAAAACAGATGATACTTATGAATTTGTTCATCCCCATAGGAGTTATTTGTATAGTGAAAAGATCGTTATGTGACTTGATTTATTTATGTAATGGGTAGGAATGCTCAATAGAAGGCAACTAGTTTTGAGGAGCAGGGATCATGTCATAAGTATCTGAATATAGAACATTATAGAATCATAGAACTGTAAGGGACCTCAGAGGTCTTCTAGTCCAACCTCCAGCCCATGGCAGGAGACCTTATACCACCCTGGACAAATGGTTGTCCAATTTCATCTTGAAGACTTCCAGTGATGGAGCACCCACAATTTCTGGGGGCAAGCTGCTCCACTGATTGTTCTCCCTGTCAGGAAATTTCTCCTTACTTGTAGGTTGGATCCCTGTTCAATGATCTTCCACTGTTATTTCTTGTCCTGCCCACAGGTGCTTCGAGGATAGGTTGACACAATCTTCTCTGTGACAGCACCTCAAGTACTGGAAGACTGCTATCATATCCCCTCCTAATCCTCTCTTCAAACATACTTGGCTCCCTCAACCATTCATTGCATGATTTAGCCTCCAGTTCTCTAATCATCTTTGTTGCTCTTCTCTGCACACTTTCTAGGATCTTAGCATCTTTTTGTATTATTATGACTATCCAGAGTTTTTCTTGGCCAAAATCCAGAACAAACAAAATATTCCAGATTTGATGTGGCCATGCCCCAGTCTCTCAGCTGAACTACATCTTCCATTTCATGCTCATCCCTACCAGCCAAGGAAGGGCCAAGCCCTTAAAAATACAAGAGAGAAGTCCCATTAAGCTGCCTTATTCCAGGCTGAATTATTGTCTATCTAATCTAACATTGTTCAGCATTGGGATAGACCAGGGGTCTTCAAACTTGGCCCTTTTATGACTTGTGGACTTCAACTCCAAGAATTCCTCAGCCAGCATGCCTGGCTGAGGAATTCTGGGAGTTGAAGTCCACAAGTCATAAATGGGCCAAGTTTGAAGATCCCTGGGATAGACTCACAAGGTAGGTCTTTTTTAAGTAAAATCTCCATTTTTACTGTTCCTATATTTGGAGGTAGGTAACTTTTAAGCAAAGCAAGGAGACAGTTGGGTTGAAAAGAAATGAAGTCAGAAGAAAAAATACTTGTTTATTTTCTGGAGAAATGCTAGAGAAGCAAGTATTTTTTTAACCTTTCAGTACTTTATTTCTTTGTTTAATTGTCAGATGTATAATGCCACCTTTTCTCCAGATGCTCAAGACAGTTTAGACAGGAATGTTTCTTCCTTATAACCCCATAATAACCCTATGACATAGGTCAGACTGACAGTGAGTGAGTGGCCCAAAGTATCCAACCTTTTTCCATGATTAAGGAGTCATTAAGTACTACACTATGGTGTGCATGTCTACTCCTACAAATAACCACTTTTGAAGACTGAAATTCTAAATTTACCAGACTTAAGCCCTAGTGAACACAGTGTGATAGCTGAATAAGTACAAAGAATTTTGCTGAAATCTCCTGAGTAACCATAGTTACAGTTCTAGATGCAGTTACCCTAGAGTAAGCTCCTTTCAATTTAATGCGATTTACCTCTTAGTTACCAAGAATTTCTCAAAGGAAACTATAAAAAAGATATCAGCTAATCAGTCTTATAACATAGCAAAATAACTCTTTTCTCCAGTATCCATTTACTGGAGAGAGGACAGTGAAAGTTGCCAATTTTTCAAGTAAGTTTTTTCCCCCTCTGCCTTCCTTAACCTACAAGTAGTTTGTCAATTTAAAGATTACCAGCATATCCTGTAGTTTGATATACGGTTTTTGTAGAGAAGGCATTTTATCTTGCTTCTTCTCAAGAGTTTTGGCAGTAGCAAAATCTTTTTTATTATTTTTATATGTACTGGGCATTTATCTGCAAAAACAAAGACATGTGTGTGTGTGTGTCTGTGTCTGTGTCTCTGTGTGTCTTTGTGTCTCTCTCTGTGTGTATATCCCTCAAACAGGTTAGTCATTAAAAGACAGAACCAAGTTATTTTTGAACTTTTACTTTTTTAACCTTTTTTTAAAATAATCCAATTACAATTACAATTTTATTTTCATAGCCTCAGTAACATTTTGGAAATCTATTACTTAATTTCTTCTACACCATTCTCTTATTCACATCACTATATATGTGTTTCCAAAACATAATTAAAGACTTCTAAATTATGTTAGTCTTTTGAGAAAATGGCTCATTCCACAACATACATTCAAAAATAATCTCCAATGAATATCATACTAAGAGAGGAAATAAAAATGCACGTTGTAGAATAGACCTGCACACTTGTGATCTACCAAACAATATCATCATACCAGTTGCTTCTTATGGCCTATTCAGTACTTAGCACTATTCTTAGATATGCATCACAGAGCAATCAAGAAAACAATATAAGCCTGGTACTACAAGCAGTGAGCTATATCTGTGGGGTCCTTGATGTTCTCTGAGCTTGGTTGTTTTCTTGCAGATGATTTATTACCCAACTAGATAACATCATTAGCACTATAAGGGAGTGTGGTTTGCTCTCTGTTTATATATAAGTGACCTGCCCTGTCAGTGCAAAACCCAGTTGCTTTAGAAGAAGAAAAAAAGGGACTAATCTACAATATACAGTTTAAGGTGTCCAAGAGCATCTACATACCATTCAAAAGAGACAATCAAAAAGGTAATCAACCTAATAACTAGAAATTAACACTAAGCGGTAAACTATAACCAAATCAAGGAATCTACCAACTCAGCAAAAAATAGCCTAACCAAGGAACCCCCCAAAACACTCCCACCAACATTGACAGGGCAAATCACTTGTATATAAACAGAGAGGAATCCCCACTGTCTTCAATCACTGATGATATTATTTCATGAAAACAAGAGAGCACCAAGGATCCACCTGAGCTACAAATGTTCTCTTCTATTGAGCTATGTTTGTTCTACTGGATCTTGTGCAGTGAAGGCATACTTTTGAAATAGCTGGGAAATTACCAAGGGCAAAGAAAGTCAAATAATAATAGTTAAACTCACAAGAGGGTCATTTGAGTTTCACCTAGAGAGTAGCCCCAGCAGGCTAAACATTTATACTTGGTTTAATAGCATCCACAGCAGGGATAAGAAGACCTAATCACTTCATTAGAATAACATAATCATTAGAGGATGTTTTTCCAATGAAGGGAATATTTTTAGACAAATTCCCTCGGATAGCGTGAAGACAAACTTCAAGATGAGGAGTGAAGTCTGTAAAGGTCACAAGTCTAAGCAAGAAAGTTAGTCAAAGGTAGTGAGGCTTTGCAGCATAGTTCATCTTACTAACCAAAATGTTAATAAAATAAGGAAGTAGAGATGTTTAAAATTTTATCAGAGGCTTCTAATTAAGGCTTAGTAAATTGCACTTAAACATTGCATCTCTTTGAAATTTAAGTAGCATATCAATAATTAGTAGGTTGCGAGGCCCTGCTATGCTTTTTCATGCCTTAGTCACCTCCCAATTGTACTACGGCAATGTGCCTTGTGTAGCGTGTCCTTGAAGATCGACAAGTAGCCAGAATGCAAAAATCACAGGTTCTTATGGATGTCCCCTGCATTGTTTATAAGCTGCACTGATTTAGAGTAACCTTCCAGATGTAATTGAAGGTGCTGCTTATCACCTATAAAACTCCACATGGCATAGAACCGGGTTATATGAGGGACAGTCACCTGTTCCTATAGAATAAGAGAGATAACATTGACAGAAATAGGCAAGAATCATTCAGATAAAGACAGTTAAAAATACTCTTTAAGTCCTGGGAAGGAAGGTAATATTCGGAAGAGGCTCAGGTAAACACCTCCCTGATTTATTGGGATGTAAGAAAGGTACAGAACAATGAGGCTTATAAGATTTTGTTATTGTGACTATCATAATAAAATATAGTTTTCATTTTCTAGTGGGGTTGATTTTTATGGTCTGGTCTACCTAACGAGACTGAAAGTTCCCAAAGGTATCAGCTCATCCTATGTCCAGTTGCCTCCTGAAAAAGCACCTTTGGGACAATCATGACCTGGATGACTGAGAATCTCCACAGACATTTCGCTATGCACTTTGGGATGAACACTCTTTGAATGGTGCGGGAGTATGAACGGATTTCCAGAAGACATTGCAGACTACAGGAACCATTTGTGTTTCCGTTTGAGATTCAGACAACACAGACTCATCCCCACAGCCTGCGCCTGTCTTCAACAGTAAAGGGACATAGGACAGAAAATATCCTGCAACCAAGAAGGCTCCACACACATTTGCACTACTCAGGTGACCCTGAGGACACAGGTAAACCTCCAAATGGCCCCAACAGCTCTCTAAAAAAATGCAAATGACCAGCTGTCTGCAAGCAATATAAATCCTTCCACTCCCCACCATTTAGTCAGAGCTGAAGAAGCTTCTTGGATGAGAAATGAAATGTCTTCAAAGAAAAACAAGTAAGTCCAGCTGCCTCCTAAAAAAAGCACTTTGGGGGCTCATCCTATATGTTGCAACAGGGAGGAAGGGTTATGATATATTTCAGCCATTTTTTCCCATTGATTGCTGCTTGGTTTTAATGACAATGCTTTGTTTTTGTTTGTTTCTGCAAGTTTTGTCTTTCTTTTTCTCTGTGCATCACAAAAGCCTCATTGTCTGACCTAGGAAGCTACTTAAATATTTTATAAATAAATACTTATGGGAAGGTAAGTAGGTTTTAATGTGGGTGCATGTGCATAAAATGTTTATTAAATATTGTATCGTTTGAAATATGGTAAAATATAAACCAGTTAAATATGTTTGAATTGTACATTTTTGGAAATATATTGTCTGGATCTGTACCTGTTTTGATGCGAGATGTCTTAGATATATGGTACTATCGTGATAACTTTTTAGTATAAAGTAATTTATATGCAGAGAGAGGGAAAATAGGGAAAAAGTGTTTGGAGGATGGCCCTCACAGACAGAAAGAAGAACCATTTCCAAAACAACAATATAATAAATCGAAACCATAGCATTAATGTTTTTAACATTTTAACATTCGTACTTGCTTTTATGATTGTGTAAGGTGCCTAGATTCACTTGATGGTGAGATGGGCAGCATATAAATTTAATAATAAATAATAAAGACCAAGAAAGAGATTTATAAAACACTTCAGACAGTCTCCTGATTCATCAACACACATGACGATAAGAGAGGAAGCACTTTCAGAGTTGCAAGATTGTTACTACAGCTGCTCTAATATTAGTCGTTTTAGCTTCACATAATGTCTGTTTCTCAGTCAGTCCTACCTTTTAAGGTTGACAGTATGTTTTATTCTTGTCCTCTTACTGACACTCTCATGACTGAAATGTGTAAGATTATTAATATGAAACTTGTTCAATCACTCGGGGTTTAAAATGCACATATCTTTTTCAGAGCGTATCAAATCATCAGTAATTGTGGATTTATCAGGCAGAAAAAGAACGATTATGCAATTCATTGAAGATGAAATCTACCCCTCAGCTGCAACAATGGATTGTTCATAGCATTTTATGAATTTTATAGTTCATAATTGTATTGCATAATTATAATTGTATAATCACACATATAAACACACATACAGTGTATGTGTGCATGTGTGATTGTTACATTACCTCTTAATATTGTTGAAGCTCTTGCCTTTTCCTGTTAATTACTTTGAAATGATAAAATAAATCCCATTTTAAACCATACTTTCTGGGGTTCCTTCAGAACAGTTTAAGGAACACTTGGCTCCCAAAGATACACTGCCCTGATGTGACTTTTATTGCCACTTGAATGACCTGCAAACCCATTTTACATTGTCCTTATTTTTAAGCTAGAAGTTACATGAGCTTATTTCACTGCTTTGTTTTCTGGAAAACACCTGCTTTAAGTTGCTACTGGGTCATGGTGTATAAACTTTATTACACTTTTTCCAAACTCTCAGCAAGTTGCATTAATGTGACAAGATCCATTTTGATTGTCTTCTGTAGAATTTCTTAAGGGGGATATTTATATCTTGGGAGGCATTACATAAAATACATGCCGTTGACTATTTGTCTATAAATCTTCACCTGCAGTGTTCATATCAACTGCACCAATACAGACAAGTCCTTTGGTTGCTATCCAGAACAGCCACGAGGGCTAGAATTCTATGTCATTAGGTCAGCAAGATTACAGCTTTGGATTCAAAAGCAAAAAGGTGCTTTGGCACACGTGGGTGTGTGCTTAAAGCACCTGCCAGTAGTTCCTTAAAAGAGCTGTATCTTTTCCTGGGTTTATATCACTGTCCTCTGCGGCTGCATCCTAATTCTAGGGAAAAAACTGGATTTGGCTTCAGGATTCACAGGCCGCTGCTACATTCATACTCCAGCTCATTCCAAGTCATCTTTGTGTCTTTTGAAAGTGCCTTATATCTCTAACATAGATATATGAAGGAATAGAATAGTAATGGTTTTCCAAGTTGCAATGTATGGCTGTGAAAGTTGGACCATAAGAAAGGCTGAGCGCCAAAGAATTGAGGCCTTTGAACTATGGTGCTGAAGAAGACTCCTGCGAGTCCCTTGGACTGCAAGGTGTTCAAACCGGTCAGTCCTAGAGGACATCAACCCTGACTGCTCCTTAGAAGGCCAGATCCTGACATTGAAACTCAAATACTTTGGCCACCTAATGAGAAGGAAGGACTCGCTGGAGAAGAGCCTAATGCTGGGAAAGATTGAGGGCAATAGAAGAAGGGGATGACAGAGAATGAGGTGGCTGGATGGAGTCACTGAAGCAGTAGGCGTGAGCTTAAATGGACTCCAGAAGATGGTAGAGGACAGGAAAGTCTGGAGGAACGTTGTCCATGGGGTTGCGATGGGTTGGACACGACTTCGCAATTAACAACAAAGAATAGTAAATAAATAGGAAAAGTGTAGGAATAGTAAAGAATAACTAGTGGGGAAAAGTTTAGACACCCCTTTACTGAGTCCCTTAGATGGGCTTGTGCTTGGCTCTTCTTTAGCCAAGGCTCATGATGCTTGAATGTGCCCATAATTTTCACCTTTACTTCTGCCTCTCCTTTGGTCCTTGCAGTGTATCTATTAAGTTGTCAGCCATTATTTCAAATGGTGAGCTGCACTGACACAACAAACTATAAATCTAATAAGAAACCAACCAACACATTTAAATTGCCCACTGCTTGCAGAAAGATGGCTGCCTGCCAGGGGAGGGAGGGGATGATTGGGTGATTTCGAATAATTTTCCATATCAGATAATGGAATATGAACTCTGTTTGATAAAGCAGAGCCAATTGCATTTGTTTGTTTAGTTTCCTGACTTCAATCTCAAACGTGTTAAATGAGAGAGGATGTCATCTGGCATATTTTTTCAGCAAATCAGAATTATTCGAGGAATCACTGAATATAGAACATGTCTGGTCTTGCTGTAATTTACAGCCGAGACAGTTGTCTCCATACTGATGTCTTTTTCATGCAATGAATTTTGGCTTGTTATATATTCAAGAGATTCCTCCCATACAGTAAATTCTCTTATTTTTGCAGTTAACAATGGTCTACACATAGAAACAGATCGTTGAACCAATAATGTCAGATTAGTGAATAGAAATAACATCCATATTATTGCTTTTCAATCATCACAGTATGTTGGCATTATTTTAACAGCAACAACATCCGGAATAATATGTCTGTCTTTTGGTCTTTGCTTCCAGTTCTCCAAACTAGATACAACCTGTGGCTGAACTCTTACACCTGAGAATAGTTCTACAAAAATGTCCCAAACAGCTTTTCTTTATTTATTAAATTGGTTTTGAAATCACAGTAAGATAACAATATCAGAAAACTCTCCTATGTGACTATCTTTAGATGTTTTTAATCATCTTTTTTATTTTTGTTGTTAAGAGAAATGCTCCTATTTGTGCACTTAATATTGTAAGTGTGATATGGGTCTGTATAATCCAAAGAATAGCAGAGACTCTTTTCCCAATAACATATCCCAATAATGGGATTAATTAATTAATTAATTAATATACTGTCTTTATTTTCTATTTATTTTTTTTATAAATAAGGCAGCAATCACACAGAATACTCCCTCTTCCTCCTATTCTTCTCCAAATTAACAGCCCTGTAAGATGAGTTGGGCTGAGAGAGAGGGATTGGCTCTCTAACACAGGACTTTTCAACCTTTTCACCGATTGTACCACTTTTAGGATATGGCAATATTCGAGTACCACCTAGCAAGGTGTCAAAAACTTGATGACCAAAAAAAAAACCCTGTTCAAAGTTGCAATTGCACTGAAATGACTTATGACCATTTTTCACACTTATGACCATTGCAGCATGCCCAGGGTCATGTGATTTATATTTGGATACTTGGCAACCACACTTGGAATACTGCATCCAGTTTTGGTCATCACAATATAAAAAAGATGTTGAGATTCTGGAAAGAGTACAGAGAAGAACAACAAAGATGATTAGAGGACTAAAATCTAAAACATGTGAAGAAAGGTTGCAGGAATTGGGTATGTCTAGTTTAATGAAAAGAAGGACTAGGAGTGAGATGAAAGCAGTGTTTCAATATTTGAGGGGCTGCCACAAAGAAGAGGGGATCAATCTATTTTTCAAAGCACCAGAGGGGCAAGACAAGAAACACTGGATGAAAAGTAAACAAGGAGAGAAACAACCTAAAACTAAAGAGAAATTAACCAGTGGAATGGCATACCTTCAGAAGTTGTGGATGCTCCATCACTGGAGATTTTAAGAGACACGGCAGTTGTCTGAAATGGCATAGGGTCTCCTACTCGAGTAGGTGGTTGGACTAGAACAGGGCTTTTCAACCTTTTTACCGATTGTACCACTTTTAGGATATGGCAATATTCGAGTACCACCTAGCAAGGTGTCAAAAACTTGGTGACAAAAAAAAAAACCTGTTCAAAGTTGCAATTGTACTGAAATGACTTATGACCATTTTTCACACTTATGACCATTGCAGCAACAGGGTCATGTGATTTATATTTGGATGCTTGGCAACTGATTCATATTTATGATGGTCACAGTGTCCCAGGGTCATATGATCCCCTTCTGCAACCTTTTGACAAGCAGTCAATGGCAGAGCTGCTGGTGGCCAACTGCTAAGGCAGGACTTCCTTCCCTCCCTCCCTCCCTTCCCTGCCTCCCTCCCTTCCCTGCCTCCCTTTTTCTCATTCCCATCTCCTTCTGAAGGAAGAATTTGAACCCCCCCCATATTTTTTCTCTTCCATATATTCATCAAACAAGGAAAAGCCTCCAGAAACAGAAAAGACAAACTGCTGAGTGAACTAGCTTAAAAGGGCACATTCCCCTTTAAGAATTAGCTACTGGCTAGAAAGGAAAGTAAGGAAGAAAAAAAATGTAGTAAGTATTGGCTGCCAGCTAAGGCAGCCTCCCCAAATGGCTCCATTCAGGAATCTACAGGCAAAATCCATTCAGGAGAAAAATACTTCAAAATCCCTTGCAGCAAAACTTACAGCTAACAATAGCAGAGCAATAGAAGCTAACACGAGACATCAGCCATCAGCCAAATAGAAATTGCCAAACACTCCTTAAGAACACAAAGCCCACATTGCATAAATCCCAGAACTTCAAAGTCACAAAAGCACATAAGAATCCTTCCACTCTCCATCTCCCTCCCTCCCTCCTTCTCTCCTCCGTGCCTCTGCAGTTCCAGAGGACTCTCTCACTGTAAGTCCTTGCCTGCGCTGGCTCTTTCCCTCCCCCACTACACTTGGCTAGGCAGGGCTGCGTACCACCTGCCACTCGTTAATGTACCACAAGTGGTACGCGTACCACAGGTTGAAAAGCCCTGCTCTAACACTCAATCAACTTTCATGTCTAAGGCAGGATTAGAACTCACAGTCTCCTGGTGATTGGCCCAAAGTTACCTAGCTAGCTTTCATGCCTAGGGTCACTAGAACTTACAGTTTCCTGGCTTCAAGCCTGCTGCCTTAACCACTAGACCAAACTGGCTCTCTTAATGCTATTTATGTGAATGAAGTCTTGGACTCAGGTCCCCTAATTTTTAGGTAGATCTGAGTTGGATACCCCTCTGGGAATATAGGAGAACAGGCCTGAGCACCACACAGTGCTATTCCGCCTAGACAGTACTGACCAGAATGAACCTGAAAATATTTTATATAGCAAAATTATACCCAGACAACTCTGGAAGAAAAACATGCACACGTGGAACAAAAATTCCTGCTCCTGAACAACCTGGTGCTTCTTCAGATTTCATCGCTTTTTTAGAATTCAGACAAAAGCTCTGATCAATGACTGATATAATTAGAAAGATTATTTAAAACAACGGCAGCGGCAATAACTGGGATTCTGAATGACTTTGTACAACATGCTAGATTTCTCATATTGCTCTGAGCTGGCATTGTGAAAATGGCTGCTGGCAGAAAATTGTCTACATTACCATTAGTTTGGCTGGAAAGCAAACACTTGTAAAGAGAGCCATGGCTTGGCTCCATATGTGAGCAGCTGCCACCACTGAATCATTTGCTAAGGGATATGTGTAAGTATCGAACTTAATGTTGATCATCATGCAAACCATCCTGGGTGCCGGATTCTGTCAGCAGCTGCAGATACGGGAACTGATCAAGTGAAGGAATGCTACTTGGAAGGATGCTTCTCAGTGTGTTTAATGGATGCATATGTATCCATACGAACAGCTCTGATGTTATTTCAATATTGTTCAAATTGTGTTCCTGAGAAACCAGCATTTCCTGGAATCTTATCAGCTTTGCCATTGTGAGGCGAGAGGGAGGGGTAAGGAAGGGCAATGGCAGGCACTTTGTGGAAGGAAAATCTGTCTTTAATGCTTTCTCTCTCTGTCTCTCTGGGATTGCTTCTACTGGTTTTTGTTTGTTTGTTTGTTTGTTTGTTTTTCACTAGTGGGCAGCATGTAAATCCATTGCACTTTCCCACATTGTGCTTTGATGTGCCTCTTCTTTTTTTTTCCCCCTTTGAGCCATGTCTCGGTGAAGAAAAAAATGTTTAGCTTTGTTTTAATTTGATTGGTTTCTCTGCTTGTTGTTGGCTGTAGAACAGAGGTCCCCAAACTTTTGGGCACCAGGGACCGGTTCCATGGAGAAAGGTTTTTCCACAGACTGGAGAGTGCGTAGTTTTGTGTGCTGCCTGCATCCCACGGATGGGGCTTTGCTTGTTTGTGCAGACCGGTTGCTGGCCTGGTACCAGTCCATGGATCGGGGGTTGGGGACCCCTGCTGTAGACACACATCTCCCTCTATCGCCTCCCACGCCTGCTTCAAGGTTGCAACTTTTACAGGCCACTATGCCATGCTGAAATTGGCTGAAATAGAAAACAAGGAGGGCAGCATAGGTGCCTGGCATTTTCTTAGCAGCCTATTGTACCACCCAGTCTTCCCATGAAGACAGTACCCTTGCAAAGTGAAGGGCAGAGAAACACTGAAAATGCATGCCTGCTTTTAAAAGAATTATATGTCAGTCAATAACAATGGTCATAGAGTGGAGTGTATATTAGCACTTGTTAGAAGATCAATGTAGACCTTGTAAAATGTATTTACACAACTGGAGCACCACTTGAATACCATCAACCCTGACAAATTCAGCATCAGTCAGTTGCAAAAGTCAACTTTATTTGGCAATAACATCCTGCAATAATATCAAACATCAACTCATTTTTCTTCTTGTGTCTCATCGTATCTTATGGTATTGGAGAACTCTTCTGCAAAGTGATAATTGAATGCACTTAAAACTTCGTTTGTGTTGCCCTCTAATGCAGGGCTTTTCAACCTTTTCACCCATTGTACCACTTTTAGGATATGGCAATATCCGAGTACCACCAGTCGCCTAGCAAGATGTCAAAAACTTGATGACCCCCCCCCAAAAAAGGAAAAAAATGATGAAGTACAGGTAGTCCTCGAGTTACAACAGTTCGCTTAGTGACTGTTCGAAGTTACTGAAAAAGTGCCCCCCAAGCCACAGCCGAGCAAGACACCTGCCTGCCCACCCGGCGGCACTCTTCCTCTTGTCCGAGGTTTTCATTGTTGTGAGCATTTCTGTTGAGGATTGGGTGGGGGTGTGCTTGGTTTTTATTCCCCCTGTTTGCTGGGTGGTTGCAGCAGGTTTTGGTCACTTCACATGACCCTGGGACACTGTGACCATCATAAATATGAACCAGTTGCCAAGCATCTGAATGTAAATCACAAGACCCTGGAGATGCTGCAACATTCCAACTGATCAGTGCTTCTTCTGGGCTTAGCAGAAGCTCCAGAATCAGTGCCGAGCTCCAGCTGGAGCCTGGCGCTGATCCTGGCGCTTCTGCTGAGCCCTGACAGCCCTGCAGCTCCAGCCATCTCTCGCTCAGGCTTGTGCAGTGCTGCCACCGGTTCAGCTCATTCCCCTCCCCCGCTACCACTTTTCTAGGATGGTCATGTACCACCTGTCAGGTGCCAATGTACCACAGGTGGTACCCGTACCACTGGTTGAAAAGCCTTGCTCTAACATTTGGAGTGACATGTTTTCCTGACGCAAAAATAGGATGGTTCTGCAGTCTTGTTAAATGCATGTTTTCTCTTTGAACAGATTAACAGGAAGTTTTCATAACTGAGGCTAGTGTGTAATCTGGAACGTGTTGCTTGATTTTGATTTTCTAATGAATGCAATTCTGTGAAAAATGCTGTTAATGTCCTTAATTCCTATCAATAGTACAGCCAAAATAAGCGCACATTGACCCTGAAGACAAACTACTATATAATTGTACATTTCAAAGGTTTTTGTGTGTTCGTGGGATGGAGCTGATGTGAGAGAGAACAAATGAAAAATCAAGAAAAAAGAAAAAAAGTCAGTTTCTTCACTTCAGGAGCAAAATTGAAAATCATATGTGTGATGAAGTTAATAATGTTTTATCACAAGATGCAATTTTCAGTCAACCTTTACCCCCTGGATCAGTCCAAATAAGGTTTTTAAGTGAGGTACTTGCTCTGTTAAATTGCACATTCTCACTTTGCCTCTCCAAAAGACATATAAAGACTTTCTAAAAAAAAAAAAATAATCCTTTTTATTATGCTAAGAAATAGACAGAGAAATTCAGCAGAAGAACTAAATTAAAAGTAAGGAGCCAATTATGTGACCTGACTTCCATCCAAGTTCTTGAATTAAATGGAAAATTAGCAAACAGTTAATTTTTTTTTTTAAAAAAATGTTATCTGCAGATTGAATGTATCAATCAGCTCTGATTTTAAGCTTTTCTTAATTATTCATACTGGAGTCTGTAATCTGGATTCCATCAGAAGTTCCTCTTCCTAAAAGTAGTCTATTTGAAGTCTACATTATGCATTTTTTTATTTGCAATCTCTAAATTCAAGGAGATCCAGATTAAAGATCCTTTTAGTCATAAAAAATTGGCTAGGTAGTTCAAGCCATCTTAGTCCATCATACCTCTCAAGATTGCTTGTGTGGCTTAAAAAGATGGAAGGTGGGACCATTATGTGTAGTAAAATGCAAAACAAATCTATCTGCTGTGATAATTTTTAATGCAGTTGAAACACTCTCATAATTGTCCTCATCTTAACTGAGGGCAGAACTAATTCCCTTTTCAAATCTCACTGGAAAGGTTTTAACTTCACAGGTCTTCTGAGTTCTCAGCTTTCTTGCCTGGCTCAACTTACAATTGTTTTCCCTTTACTGCTTTTTTTTTTTTTTTACTCTCTCCAGTTCTCTTTCAACCCCCCCCCCCTTCTCTCCCTTCTTGGTTGTCTTTGAGTTTTCAGTACCTGCAACTCGCCCTTTGTCATCCATCTACCCACGCCTTATCTCTTCAACTTTTCTCCTAAACAGTTCCAGCTGTGGAGATGAATGGCATGCATCATTTGATTCCTCACAGATGCACATTGCCAAAATTGGTCAAGCAGTTTCCTGGCATTTTGAGGAAGAAGACACAAAAACAGAGTGCACGGGTGGATAATGGCTATTGAGTGTCTTTATGGGGAGCTTCTCTCCCCCTAGGACTATTGTGGAAAGTTGGGGATTGAAGCTACTTTTCTCTGACCAGCAAACAAAAATGCATGAAAACTACATTGTGATCTTGAAAATAGTCTTAACATTCTTTGAAATGGGTCAAAAGGAAACTTTCTCCAAAAGTCTTCGAAAACCCAGAGAGGAAAAATGAAAATCAGAGTCTTGCTTATATATAGGTAAAGGTAAATGTCTGACTCTGGGGCACGGTGCTCATCTCTGTTTGTCTATGAAGATTCTCAGTCATCCAGGTCATCGTTATCCCAAATATGCTTTTTCACGAGGCAACTGGACTTTCTTGCTTTTCTTTGAAGATGTTTCGCTTCTCATCCAAGAAGCTTCTTCAGCTCTGAATGGATGGTGGGGGAATGGAAAGATTTATACTCCTGCAGACATCTGTTCATTTGCATTCTTTTAGCAAGTTGTTATAGCTACCTGGAGGCTTATCTGTGTCTTTAGGATTACCTGAGTAGTGCAAATGGGTATGGAGCCTTCTTGGAACTGCTGAAAGGACTGTGTTGTAGACTGGAGATAGATGATGTCGGATCCCTCCCCCTCTGTTGAGAAAGAGCTGCTCAATTTTGACATAAATGGGCTCTTTGATCCCTTTTCCAAACCAGCGGTTGTCCAAAGACATTTTCCAAAAAAAGGGGTGGAATGCTGTTACCTTCCCACTGAAGTGGTACCTATAACTCTACTTGCTGGGAGCTCACCCTGTTGTGCAGCACTTGGGTCTCGAACCCAGACTGTCAGCTTTCCAGCTGACAAACTTAGTGTCTTTAACAACTGAGCCATCATGCCCCAGACTCTCGTATAGGACACGGTATTAAAGACAGTACTATCAGTTGTCCGTATGCAATGTTTCCATATAAAGTATTGTATAGGAAAGAAAGGGTATTCTGAAAGAAGGGGAAATGCTTTTAATGTCATTCCAATAATCACCTCTCTGCAAGTATTTATTTATTTGTTTATTTGTATCCTGCCTTTATTATTTTTTATAAACAACTCAAGGCAGTATTTTCACCCCATTTATACTCTTCAGGGAGGACCGATGTCCGGCTCATTTGCAGGCATGTTTATTCTCTTATACATGCACATTGTTTTGCCAGCTGGGGACTCATAAGATCTGGGATTCACAGGCAATACAAGTATAGAAAAGGTAAACTGAAAAACAACATCAGTAATAAACAAAGCAAACTTTTATTCTTGGCCAGTTCAAGAACCCCCAGGAATGATAGCAGACCCTGAAGCTGGCATGGGCATAGCACCTTCCCAGGTGCCAAGTCTATAGTTAGGCTCATCTATGCTATGATTTCTTGCTAACTTTTTTTACTTTTCACTGCTCATTCCCCACCTCTAACGATAATCAGGTGATAAGCTTAAAACTTATATCACTTGAGCAGGAATGAAAGATATTTCATCTAGAAATATTTTCCAGGATTTGCATTTGCTTATTGCCCATTTTGCAGGTCAGGAGTGGGCAGCTATGGCCGCTTTATGACCTGTGGACTTTAACTCCCAGAATACCAGAGCCAGCCATGCTGGTTCGAGAATTCTGGAAGTTGAAGTCCTCAGGTTATAAAGGAGCCATAGTTTCCCACCTCTGATCCAGGTGGTCATCCTTGAGGTGCATCAGGTTTTACTAAGCAAGTTCTTTAAATAAGGTAAAGATTTCCTCTGTCCACTTGTGTCTGGCTGTAGAGGGCAGTGCTCATGTCTGTTTCCTAGCCAAGGGAGCCAGTGTTGTGTGAAGACATTTCCGCGATCATGTGGCCAGCCTGCCTATATGCTGGGGCTCACAGAATGCTATTACCTGCCCACTGAAGTGGTACCTATTTATCTATTTGCACTTGCATGCTTTCAAATTGTCAGGTTGACAGCAGCTGGGTCAGGAACCTGTTACTTGGATGTGGTACTTGGATCTCAAACTGCCCACCTTCCGGTCGACAAGCCCAGCGTCTAAGTGACAACTAAAAAGAAAAGTTTATTTCCAAGGCTAGAGAGATATCTACAAAATCCTTTTATCTACAGAGGTATCTTTAGAGATGCATCCCACTAAACCTCTTTGCCACTCTCCTGCAGTGTCAGTGCACACATTTTCATATATAAATGATCTACCCTCCACAGCATTAAGGTTTTAAAATTTCCCACTGGGAAGATGGGAGAGGCTTTCTGTTTTAAATCCAATTTCTACATCATTAGATGAATTCCAGAGAGATCACAGCATGAGAGGAGCAGAGGATTAATTTATAACCCTTCCTTCCCCAGCACTAACATTCACAAAATAAGCATTTAAGAAGGTGACAAAAAGTTTTTGCATTTTTATTTCCCTTTCACCATGTTGATAGGACCAGGGAAAGATGGTGGACTGAAATAAGAAACCTATGGCCTTGATTGGAAAACCTCCAGAGAAAGTCGTATATGAACCATAGGAGAAAGCTTTTTAAAGGCCAATTTAGATGATAGTAGAATATCTTCAATCATATGTTTTAAATTATGATGTAAATTATGCTATCTATTCTAGTTAGACATCCTAGAAGCTGAAGAGGTATAGCACCACTTTAGGTGCTTTTAGCTTCCTCCATTTTCTGCCTGCAAAACTTTCTGATGCAACAAGTAAAAACCCAGGTAGAATTCAGGTAGCGCTGATATTTGAAAGGGCATCACCATTTATTTACCACTGATGGTAAATAAAATGCAAAACACAATGGAGCTTCTCTGAGGACAATGTAGTGATGAGGTAAGATTAAACTACATCAAACAATGATGAGAAATAATACCATCTGACATATTAATAGATCTCAGGGAAGCCTTGTTACCCAATCAAAAATGAGTGGATGTTTTCCTGAAAAATTAATAAAATGAAAGCAGGGAATATGTGCTGCCCAGAGAAATTTTCATGCCCTATTTCACATATAGTATGAGCAAGAGAGGCTGTGGAAGCAACAACTATCCTGCCAGGGATATTTACTTATTTTATTTTTTATTTATTTGGAAAGCTGGCAGCCCAGATTTGAGACCGGAACTCCCATCCTCACCGCAGCTCCTGCCAACCTAGTAGTTTGAAAGCATGCAAATGTTAGTAGATAAAGAGATACCACTTTGGGTCAATTTATTCTCCAAAGCACCAGAGGGCAGGACAAGAAACAATGGTTGGAAACTGATCAAAGAGAGAAGCAACCTGGAATTAAGGAGAAACTTCCTAACAGTGAGAACAATTAACCAGTGGAACAGCTGGCCTTCAGAAGTTGTGGGTGCTTCATCAGTGGAGGTTTTTAAGAAGAGACTGGACAGTCATTTGTCTGAAATGGTATAGGATCTCCTGCTTGAGCAGGGAGTGGGACTAGAAGATGGGTAGTCTAGTGAAGAGAAGGACCATGGGAGACATGATAGCAGTGTTCCAATATTTGAGGAGCTGTCACAGAGAGGAGCGGATCAACCTATTTTCCAAAGCACCTGAAGGCCAGACAATGAATAATCAAGGAGAGATTCAACCTAGAAATAAGGAAAAATCTTCTGACAGTGAGAACAATCAACTAATGGAACAGTTTGCCTTCTGAAATTGTGGGAGCTTCATTACTGGAAGTTTTCAAGAAGAGACTGGACTGCCATCTGTCAGAAATGGTGTAGGGTCTCCTGCTTGGGTGGTGGCGGGTGGTTGGACTAGATGACCTTCAAGGTCCCTTTCCAACTCTATTCTGATTCCATGATGTCATGCTGGCCGCATGACTGTGGAAATGTCTTTCATCTCGAAACAGAGATGAGTCAGCAACAACTAGCAGAGTAAAATCCGCAGGGACTCCTTTACCCTCCTTAATAATAATAATAATAATAAAGTTGGAAGGGACCTTGGAGGTCATCGAGTCCAACCCCCTGCTCAGGCAGGAAACCCTATACCATTTCGGACAAATGGCTGTCCAGTCTCTTCTTAAAAACTTCCAGTGTTGGAGCATTCACCGCTTCTGGAGGCAGGTTGTTCCACTGGTTAATTGTTCTAACTGTCAGGAAGTTTCTCCTCAGTTCCAGGTTGCTTCTCTCCTTGACTAGTTTCCATCCATTGCTTCTTGTCCTGCCCTCAGGCACCTTGGAGAATAGCTTGACTCCCTCTTCTTTGTGGCAACCTCCTTTTATTTATTTATCTATCAGAGTTACATAGCTACCCTTCTCACAAACATGTCTCTGGGCAGCTTCTAATAAAAATGTGAGAAACTTTGCTATTGAACCGCCTGTGGTTTTATGAATACACCAGACTCACTGCCCAGCTATGAAGATGAGCAGAAATCTTCTCATCAGATCATTATGGATTTTATGGAGAAACAGAAGGAGACAATAGACTTAGGGATGTCTCCAAGCGACGTATGGCCTATCCCCAATCTGTGCTGTGCAGATGCCGTATTAATTTTCTACAGTGCTCCCATTGTCAAGTCATTATTTTTTAGAGAAAAAAGTGTGGGGGGGGGAGAGAAGGAGAAGATAATAAGGACCTACTGCTGCTTCCACACATTCAGGGTTGAGCCTAAATGACATGAAAAATGGACATGAGAATAAATAGGTTCCAGCTCGTCTCTAATTATTATCTTATTCCATTATGACAGGAGATGTCTTAAGTGTGTATCTGAGCCTAAGAACATTTTGGGAATGTTATTAGCAGAGATGCAAAATAAAGCAGAACTGTTCCAAAGAAGCACACCAAAGGAGTCTCACCATCTGTCTCGCCTAAAGCAACTTTTATAATGAGAGAAAAAGCTTTTCCTTCCCCCTCTCCCTGAATATTTTAACAGGAGCTCTATAAGGGGAAAATGCTTTATTACAAATGGCCATATTTCTGAGGTCTTCAAGAAGGGCTCTGTCATGTTTTAAGGAAAGCAAGAGCTTTCTCAGCTCTTTTTGTTGCAACAGTCTTGGCATTATTCCAAGCCACTTCAGTTTTAAACAGTTTGTTCAGACTTGTTGTATATTTAGAAAAAGACTTGCAGCAGTGCAGGATTCAAATTAACTTTTCTTTTCTTTCTTTCTTTCTTTCTTTCTTTCTTTCTTTCTTTCTTTCTTTCTTTCTTTCTTTCTTTCTTTCTTTCTTTCTTTCTTTCTTTCTTTCTTTTTTTAAAAAAAGGCTTAATGTGCTTGGAGTGATTTTCTACTTCTGCCTGTTTTAAGCATAACCTTGGCTTTGACTTTTAGAAAAACAGTTCATACATATCTGAGTAACCCTCTACATAATACTTGGCATGATTATCTGACCCATCTGGAATCCTGATCATCTATTCTGTCCTCTTGAAGCAACTTTGCAGTCATGAATAAGAGACATCCTAATGGAGAGCAGCAAGATATACCACAAACAAGACCCACATCAATATTAATCATGCAACATGTATAATGGAAGACAAGTAGTACAACCGGACAATGGTCTACACTTCTGATGGGGAAATGTGCACATAGATCTCAGCTTCTCATGTGTGTTTTGATAATTTCAAAAATACGATGGTTAGTTCTTTAGTATTTGTATTAGTTACTGTACCATCCAGAGGTGTGTATGGGGTTGGTCAGAAAAGTAAGATAATGGTTGCACAAACAAAACCCCAACACCAATTCCTGAGTGATTTTCTATATTATTTTTTCTTGTATCAGCTTTACATAGAACATTCTGTTCAGATCGCAGATGCTGCAAATAAATAAATAAAATACATTACATGCTAGCGTTAACAAATACCCAAGGCAGGAAAAGCTTAACAGGCATGGCATATGATTAGGGGACTGGAGGCTAAAGCATATAAAGAACGGTTTCTGGAATTGGGTATGCCTAGTTTAATGAAAAGAAGGACTAGGGTGACAGGATAGCGGTCTTCCAATATCTAAGGGGTTACCATTAAGAAGAGGAAGTCAACCTATTTTCCAAAGGCACCTGAAGGCAGGACAAGAAGCAATGGATGGAAACTAATCAAGGAGAGAAGCAAGTTAGAACTAAGGAGAAATTTCCTGACACTGAGAACAATTAATCAGTGGAATGATTTGCCTCCAGAAGTTGTGGGTGCTCCAACACGGGAGGTTTTTAAGAAGAGATTGGACAACCATTTGTCTGAAATGGTATAGGGTTTCCTGCCTGAGCAGGGGGTTAGACTAGAAGACCTCCAAGGTCCCTTCTAACTCTGTTATTCTGTTTATCTCTGACTCTTTATAATATATTAGTGAGCTACAGTACTTGTCAATATACAGTATCTGATTATTGGAATCCATTATTGGACAGCACTATAGGAGAATTAAATCCAATCAGGAAAAAAACCAATTTCAATTATCTATGTTTCAAAGAAGAAAAAATTATTTGGAGACCACAGATGGAGAGCTAAATGATATTTTTAATTTAAAGTGAAAGAAGAAACATAATTCTCACCCATAGTTGTAGCATGAATCTTGACAAGTTAGCAGAAAGAATAAGATTAACACATGCACCCTTATATTATACACCAGCTCAGTTAGGAAGTTTCCACACTTTTGATATTTATTTTGGAACAGCTGTTTTCACACAGATCATCAAATTATCTAATGTGTATCTACATTGGATTGCAAACATCTATGTTGCCATAATATTCACAAGTAAACCAACTAAAGGCTAATATTTTGAACAGGAAAAAAGCATTTACAAGTATGAAAAGTTAAATCACAACAATGGTGGGCATTTTTGGATAAGGAGAATCCTTCTCCTTATCAAAATATTTCTGATAAAATTGCATGTTGAACCAAAGGATTGTCTCTGTTGCAGTGTATTTAAAAGTCTTTAAATACATTGAAGAAATCCTTTATTCCAAGACCGTATCTATCAGTCTGTCTACCTATTTTTCTAGGAATGCTGAATAAAATGCACACTAAGAAAAGCCTACTGTTCAATTGCAAGGATTCTATTTCTGAATACCTTTATGGACAATTAGATCTTCCAGGTCATCCTCAGTCTATCCACCCTTGCAGGAGAACTAATGCTATTAAAATTTAAGTTTGTTTAAAATTTCTAAAATGCAATTTACTCAGAGACAAATCCAGCATGTTTACCTGAAATTTCTTGTTTATATAACCATGCTATATCATAGCTAAAGGGTTTTTTTTATGACCCCACAATCCCTGTTTGGGTGGAGTTGGGGCGACTGAATGGAGCTGAGTGTTTACTGGCTGGATGCTCTTTCTGACTCCTATGTGGAGTTCACAGCAGATATTTTCTCTTTGTGCCCTGATAGAGAAATTTCTGCCGCTGCCTAGATTGAACCCACAGCCTTCCGAGTGGGAGGCAAACGTCTTCATCTCTAGGCCACAGTGCCTGTAGATATTTGTTTTCTTTATAAGCTTAGACACCAAATACTAATTCCCTGGATGTGAAAACTCAGGAAGCCTTTATACCCTGTGTTTTTCACTTGTGCTAGAAGTCATTAGATAGATTGGATATAATTTTGAAAGTGTTTAGTTTGGTCACTGAGTGGAGCATTGGTCAAAACTAGTTCAACTGAACAATCAAGCAAGTAGCAGAGTCAAATGAGGTGGTATCTACTGAACCACATTACGCATTTCTCAGTTCATCAGTGAGGGTTATTCATTAATGTTTAATCACTTTTTTTTTTTGCATGCGATAGCACTTACATCCATTTCATTTTATCTAATGATATGAACCCAATTTCACACAGGGTGACATAGAACTATTGGAAGCAAATCTTTTACTGTTCACCATAGCAATAGTAAATGTCTTAGACTTATATACCACTTCATACTGCTTTACAGCCTCCTCTAAGCAGTTTGCAGTCAGCATATTGCCCCCAATAATCTAGGTCCTCATTTTACCAACCTCGGAAGGCTTGAAGGCTGAGTCAACCTTGAGCAATCAGCATCAAACTCCTGGCTGTGGGCAGGATTGCAATACTGTATTCTAACCACTGTGCCACCATGGCCCATATTTTCCATAATCTTGCAATGAACATAAAAATTCCCTTACATACTTTCAAACAGATTTTTGTTTTGAGAGGAACGACAGGGAAGGCTACTTGATTAACCTTATTGTTATACACTTTTTTGTTGTTGTTAGGGAAACAGGTAGCAAATAAGTAGGGAACAGCTATTTCTGATCTTTCCGGTGCTCATCACTAACTTTTGTAAGCTAGTAAAACAAAAATGATTTCTATCTTGCTATATATTGCCTACTGCTAATGTAGTATTTTAATCTTCAATGGCTTATAAAGCAGTTGTTTTTCATTATTTCTGCCTTACAAATATAAGTATAATGTTAACATGCTAGTAGGCTCTTTACTTCAATGTCATTATTTCATTGGGTTTTAGAATATCTGATTGACATTGCTGGATCATCTCAGAAGCCCAATGTCAAGAGTGAAAACCTGGCAGTTACGTGCTTTTTGTTTTCATCTTGTCATTAGAGTAAGAGGGAGACAGATGAGACTTTGAATGGGTTAGTTAGAGAAATGAAACCTCTCCAGTTCTGCAGACATTTGCTGAGAAAGGATGTATGGAAACTTTTCAAGGACATTCTAACTGGTGTAAAGAAGATAGCAGACGGTTCTCATAACAACGAGAATTTATTTACAAGAGCTACTTGGATATCTGGGAGGTTTGGCTGGGAATGTCATTATTATATGCTTTGGTTAGATGTCTTGGGATTTTAGAATTAGTTTTCCACGTATACCATGTCATGTATTCAATAAACCAGTAAGATTGTCAGAAATGAAAGAAATCCTGGACTTTATTTGGATATTCAAGCTGGAGGTTGACACCCACCTCATCCAACTTTCTGGTGTCAAGTTGACCAGCCAGAAAGCAACTGAGAAGGCTGCAACCAATCAATAGTAGTTTATGGCTTGAAGGCCACAAGACTGATAGAGGCATGTGAAATAGTAGCCATGGTGTTTTTTGATGGGTGAACACCAAACAGGCAGGAGTTTCCTGATATATTGTGACTCCCATTTTGCACTGCTAATACACAATGATGAGCGTTCATCAGCATGAATCACCACGGTGGTGGTAGAGATTCATTTGTACTGATTCAGCTTGTTTTTGTCATCAGCTGCAGAAAGAATTGGTTCCTTTAGTCTCTATCACATTTTCAGCCTGTTAGGTCTCAGAGAGACAGAATCCATTCGAACAGCAACAATTAGAAAGAGGTTGGTCAAACAAGATTTTGGGCTGCTTTCTTACACTTTTTTGGGGGTGGTTTCTCTCATTCTGGGATGGAAAGAATTTTGTTTAGATGTTTGCTTCCTTTCTAAACTTGCCAAGTTAGTCTTCTATCCCTTCCATACATTTTTTTTTCTTATTTGTCTGTGGGTCAGTATGTGTGCATCAACAGGGTGCAGTGGCTCAGTGGTTAAAGAGCTGACAGTTCGGGTTGAGATTCAAGCACTGCTCGATGGGGTGCGCTCCTGTTACTTGTCCCAGCTCCTAACCACCCAACCATTTGAAAGCATGCAAATGTAAGTAGATAAATAAGTACCAATTCAGTGGGAAGGTAATAGCATTCCATGTGCCTCGGCATATAATCAGGTTGGCCAATGACCATAGAAATGTCTTTGGACAACGTTGGCCCCCTCGGCTAAGAAATGGAGATGAGCACCATCCCCTAGAGCAGTGGTGGCGAACCTATGGCACGGGTGCCAGAGGCGGCACTCAGAGCCCTCTCTGTGGGCATGTGTGCCATCGCCCTAGTCCTAGGCCTTCAGCTGGGTTTTATAAAACCTTTTCGCTTTAGGCCTCCGCCGCCGTGTGCAAAAAAAAAAAAGGTTCAATCAGTCAATTTCAACTTCTCACGGGAAAAAAAAAGATCTTGCAAAGTTGGAATTGATTGATTGAACTTTTTAGTCCCACCCAGTCTGCCGTTACCACCACAGCCACGCCCACCCAATGGGCCACGCCCTCCCAATTGGCTACACCCAGCTAATGGGCCACACCCAGCCAATGGGCCACACCCACCCGGCACTCGACGATGCATAAGTGGGTTTTGGGTTGCAGTTTGGGCACTCAGTCTCTAAAAGGTTCGCCATCACTGCCCTAGAGTCAGCCATGACTGGACAGGGGAAACCTTTACCTTTATGTGTGCATCATATGTGCATTTAATTTTCATCTTTGTTTTTGTTTTTTTTTGCAGCTGGAAAACTGGGTTTCCACCCTGTTCTTAAATTTTCTCCTGTAAGGATAGTAGGGCCTTATTTTCAAAATGCCGTAAAAGGGAGTGGAGGCCTTTTAAGATCACATGGAAATGCAACATAAGCTGTTCTGTGGTTTTCCTGCTGGGAAGACAAATTGCCTTTGCTGTTTTCCTCAGCTGAGCAAACGGCAGAAAGGGTGGCCTGGATGAGAGGCCCAACTAAACCAGGTGTTCCTGGGGCAGGCTTCAGGGAAAGAGAGATCTTTTTCCTGTTCATTGACATCTAAGAGCAATCTTAGTATGGAAGCCATCCCCAAATATGATTTCAAAGCTGTCACAGAAAATGACTTCAATTTCAAACAAGCATATATTTTTAGTATTTTCAATGCCAAATATGATCTTAGTTGGGCAGAATTCAATAGGAAAGGGGCAGTGGTGGGATTCAAATACCTGAACAACCGGTTCTCTGAGTGGATGCAGGCCTGGCATCCAAGGCCTAGAACGGACTTCCGGAAGTGGCAGCCATGCACTTCCGGCGGGCCATTCTAGGCCTGGGAGGCCTCCTCCAGCCGGTTCTCTGAACTCAAAAAAATTTAGCTACCGGTTCTACCAAACCGGTGCGAACTACCTGAATCCCACCACTGTAAAGGAGGCTTCACTCTCCAAAAACACATTAAAATCAATCCATATCATTTTTTTTTTTAATGTACCTCAAGCAAAATATGCGGAATTGTTGGATAACAAGAAATATGATGGTATCTTCCTCATCAAAGAGAGTAACGGTGTTTCTGGTGGTTTCATATAAGCCGACAGACATTGAGAAGCATGGTCAAGTTTCCAAAACACAATGTTGGCGTATTTGAAATCATTATTCAAAAGATTAACTTCCAGAAAACCACTGTTACATCCCTAAATGTCTGGTTCAGTCTGGCTTAGGAAAGAAGAAAGAGAATAGTTCTCCAGAATATTCCATTCCTCAAATGGTAAGATTTTCCTGAACTAGTTTTAAAGGGTTTTAGGATGCACAGGTGAATTGGGCTCCCAAGCAAAGTCAGGCTATGTAGAACAAGATAAATCAGGCTGTCAGGTCATGTTTATAAATGGGATTTCACTGCATCACATCTTTTATATTGCAATGCGTCTCCTAGATAGTATCTTTAATTTTCACTACAACTTTTCTAGATAATTCATTTAGAGTACAAAGCTTTTAACATCTTATTTTGCAAGACTTTGTCTGCAATATAAATCTAAGAGTTTTTGTATGGAGTCACTGACTGTTGTGTTGTATTATGCCTCCACATCCCTTCAACCGGCTTTCCAATATATTATTAGAAAAAAGAGATAGTGGTTAATGGTTAAGATGTAAGATGTAAGATGCAGATTCATATCGAACTGGCTAATTTTGGGCTAATCTTGACTATCTATCCAGATGTCAAGCAACCGCTCATTAAAGCATAAAAGCTATTATGATTGGCAGCCATTAATAGCTGCATTTCTCATAAATTGATCTCAATTTCTTTTAAATCTGCCCAAGTTGGGGGACGTCAGTTCAGATTTATCAGGCTTTCCATTTTTAGTCATTTCATCAGATGATCCAAAGCTGTAACATCATAGTTTTGTTTCCATGACATAGCCAGAGTTAGCTCCTTGATGGTTTATGGAACCAACCAATTTCATACAATACATCAAATAATAAACACAGGGGTTGGCTCACCCAATGCATTAGACTAAAATGCAGCTAACAATTTTATGTTTTAATATGCCATGCAAATCAATATTTTGAGAAGAAAATGCCTTATGTTCATTCACTTTCTAGAACTTTCTTAATTTTAGAACAGCAATCTCAATAGCACTTAGATCACCCCATAGTGATTTATAGCACTCTTTGGATGGATCACCCCATAGTGATTTATAGCACTCTTTGGATGGTTTACAATGTCAACATATTGTCCTCAACAATCTGGGTCCTCATTTTACTGACCTCAGAAGGATGGAAGGATTAATCAATCTTGAGACCCATCAAGATCGAACTCCAGGCTGTGGGCAGAGTTTGCCTGCAATACTGCATTCTAACCACTGCGCCAACAGAACTCCCTCAAAAGCAATTTCAGCAACATGTTACTTTTCAGAAATCAGCAGTACCCAACCATGTATTCAACTTTAGGGAACATGGTATTGCTTTTTCCACCCACAGCATGCATCTGCCATAGCAATTGCATAAATGGATAGTAAAGCCGATTGTTTTAATGCAAATAATTTCAAAACATTAGAGCTTGTCCCATAACAGCAAAACATATAGACCAGCAAAGATGCTAGTGTTTCCACCATGTTTAAAATTATAGCTCTGTCTTAATCCTTTATTTTATATACAGTATCCATCAAAACAATGTAGGTAAAGTGATTTAATTGGAATTTATGATTGGATGGGGAGAAGTAGAACCCAATGAGCTTTTGAAAGACAGAAAGGAGAGTTCCAGGCTTTAAGACTCCTCTTCCTCATGGCACTGACAATATGACACTTGCTCTGCTTTGGGAGACACTGAGATATCTGTCATCAGAAGTAAGGAATAAAGTGATTTTTTCCCCTTGAGTTGTATTCCATCAAATGTCTTGCTGATGTATTCTCTGAATGGTCTACATTTTCCAGATGCATTAGGAAAATGGATAATGTATGAGGAATGAGTCCACAGCATTATTTTTCTTATGGAGATGCATTGTTTTTTTCTCTTCAATAAGTACAAAAATGCATGCGTGCATAGGCATATGAAGAAAATAGATACTACATGAAATACTAACTGTAAACTTTCTTTGATCCATTTCAAACCTTGTTTATAGAAATATGCATGAAAGAAAATAGTATCACTTTCAATTTAATTTTCCGAATGGCTAGGTTTTGAAAAGGAAGGGGAAAATCATATCCAAAATCTCTGTGTTACATTTTTTGTACTATTTCTTACATGTTTGTGTTAGACGTTTCAAAACTGTATTACTTTATGTAAGGCATTCTACTCTTTTGAAGCAATAGTAATAGTAAGTAACAAGAGTCACTTTGGATAGTGAGATCATATACATTTAATAAATAAATAAAGTGGAAGGAACAAAAATAATGGGTTTTCTATGGAGGTGTGATGGCTTTAATTTCTGTTCTATATGATGGAGTTCTGTCGCACACAAGCATTTGATTCGGTGGCTTCTACAACTTTGCATATGTAACTCTTTCGTTCATAATGGTGTTCACGTTCCACATTACATAGTAGATCTATGAGATAAATCTTCTCTCCATCAAAATCAGTTCAACGCCTCCATTTATATATTAGAATGGATTCTAATCTGAGATATGACTACAAAAGCTTTGATGCACTATCTATTGACTTCCACTGCCAATTACGCAGGACCGGAATGAGAAATTGCTGTCCTGTTTTTGTGAAAAGAATAACAAAACCTATCAAACTGATGTGTATAACTTTGTGTATGCAGGGGTGTGGTTCAAGAACACATTCAGCTTTTAATTGAGTTGCTGGGAGCTTTATGCTGGAATTTGGGAGGGGACAATACAGAGAACTGAGCAGCACTCACAGGAAATAAGTCTAATTATATTTAGTTGAAAATAATTTGATGAGATTGCCCCATGTTTTCAATCATGATCTCTTTTGTTTCACTGCTATTTACTATTAAGCAGCAAATTCTCTGGCATAATTCAGAGTGGAGTATTTCCAGCATTCTGTTACAATTGATTGACAGACCCCCCACCCAAATCATAGGTTGAGTCTGGCATCATACTCAGATTTATCATTTTAACTAAATCAGGGATTGTATATATAGAAAAGGCTATAAAGAGATATGTTTCTGGCATGAACTTAGCATAGAAAGTTATTTGGAACCAATAAGAAATCCACATTAAAATGCTTTCGGATGTATTTCAATGTGTCATTCTAGCTTATGGCCTTTTATATATATATATATATATGTACATTTAGTTTGCTTCCATTGATCACATTTCAAAATACAACCTTCCAATTCAACAATAGTTATCCAATGGCAAACAGTTCTTTTTATTGGTTTACATTTGGCAGGTCACAGTCACAACCACATCAGGCAGTAATTGCAAAGAGACCACCCTGAATTTTGAAGACTTTCCCTGTTTTAACTTCTACTGGGGGATGGGGGAAACAGGCAGCCGAAAAAGTGACTCGTTTTGAACACTGAGACCATCATTCTTTGCTGCGTTAATTTTAAATACAACTAAAAGAAATGTTTGGAATATTTTTTTTAAAAAATGTACAGGTAGTCCTCGATTTACAACAGTTCATTTAGTGACCATTCAAAGTTACAGCGGCACTGAAAAAAGTGACTTATGACCATTTTTCACACTTACAACCTTTGCAGCATCCTCATGGTCACGTGATCAAAATTCAGACCCTGGGCAACTGACTCATATTTATGACGGTCACAGTGTGGGTTATGTGATCCCCTTTTCTGACCTTCTGACAAGCAATGGGGAAGCCAGATTTACTTAACCACCATGTTACTAATTTAACAACTGCAATGATTAGCTTAACAACTGGGGCAAGAAAAGTCATAAAATGGGGCAAAGTTCACTTAACACCTGTCTCACTTAGCAACCTAAATTTTGGGCTCAATTGTGGTCATAAGTTGAAGACTACCTGTATTTGCTAGGTGTGCTGATAACATTTATGCTTGACCAAATCTTTTCTTTTTGTTGAAAAATGTTTTTTTTTTTGCGGTAGCAGTAAAATATGATCTGAAACCATCTCGTGTGCGTTCGTGTGTGTGAAATAATTTGCAAAATACCTTTTTTTTTTTTTGCCAATATTTGGAAATACTATTGGGAAATCAAGGACCCTAATCCTATACACTACAAAAGTTTGGTGACAGATCCTACCCTGTACAGTAAGTATACAATGGATCACAGCTAATGAGTTAGGCATTCATAACCTGAACATTTTCCAAAGAGAACTATAGGGTGAGGTCTATACAAATATATCTGATCTCGTAGAAGCATACAAAAGTCTTCAAAAGCCAGATTGGTCTCAAGAAATAACTCTTTATTCTGAGACAGTTACCATTACTTCATTTTTTTAAAAAATGACAAAACAGCAATAAACACTTCGGCTCTTTAATGAGCAGATACCAGGTCTCTTAGCATTGGAATAATTATAATGTTCATTATTCAGATTAGCTTTTTATTTTTCACTCAGTAGAGCCGGCATTAGTGGCCCAGAAGTACAAAGAATTTTCCCCATCAAGTTGTATACAATTTGTTGTATGTGTAATAAGCTTTCAATCTTGAAAAAAGAGTAACTGAAAAAGAAACATTTTCTGTTACTGCAGTTAGTTTGTCAGAGAAAGTTCTGCGCGTTATCTTACAAACTATCAAAATTGCTAGTCATTTGAAAAAATGCAAAATAAAATAAAAATCACATAACTGTACTCTAATAGAAATATAATACAGGAAAAGAGAAACTGTAATCACCAGGGCTGTGCTCTTTAGTCCATCTTATTTTTTTCCCTCTTTTTTTTTTAAATATATAAATGTATGATTATACATACAAACTTTTTTTTTTAATGACCACGACAAGACCATTTTTTTTTTAAAAAAAATTGAAAAGTAACTGGGAGGTAAGGGCAAAAGGGCAAAGATCATCCTGTCATTTTAGCCTACTTTTGTTTTCATATCCAGACAATATTAAACAAGATGCAGAATTAAACACTTCCAGATTATTCCAGATTATTCCAATCGCAGTATCAATAAAGCACAGGAATCTCCTTTCTTGTACACTCTTGTGATTCACTCAGGATACACAAAGCAAAAAGGGGAGTCCCTTGGAAATCGTGAAAGTGAATTTGTTCTCATGCAATGTAATTGGCCATATGAATAAGTGAAAGTTGAAATTTGTTGTGATCATTTTTGGAAAGGTCACTTTTACCTCCGGCAACGTATTCCCAGCAAATAAATCTTACGAATCTTCCTTGTTCTCTTGATGTTGTCGTGGTTCTGTTCACTGAACTATTATTCATGTAAGTGGAAGGGATTGCAATGAAACTAGACCCAAATGGGAATTACTTCATCAAAAGATTCCCTATTAAATGTAACTTAATAGCATGGTGGTGATGGAGTAGGGAGAGATTATTCTCATTTACCATTGCATTTACCTTTCACATTATTTCACTGCTGAACTCTTAGAGGGGATTTTTCTCAACATGTTGCCCATCAGATAATCTTGGGCTTCACTGTCAATTTTCCATCAAAAATAAGCCCAATGCATCTGAAGGACATTAGGTTGGGAAAAACTGACAAATCTCTCTGGAAGCTACCTCAGTGACCTCCATTACTGGAAGGCAGGGGTTTACTTACAATTTCCTTTTTTTCCCCCTAGAAAACAAACCTTCCTTCAGTTAGGCCAATCAAGGAAATAAGTTTCTGATGGACACTCCAATGGCATGAGAAAGATTTTAATGACAGCTTAATCAGCAGACACCCACCAAGCATAATAAATTATCATGCATGTTGTGCGAAAAAATATTCAGTTCTTTTATTCCCACAATGTTTATACCGACAGCACTTGTGTGATAATGTTGAAGCTGCCAGATTTCCAGAACATGGTTACTTTAAAAAAAACCAAAAAACTGGCAGATCTCAGCACATGAGCCTGTGTCTAAGGCCTTTAACAGCTTTGATGCTTTGGATACTGACCCAAAGGTGTAAATATGGTCTACACAAGAAAACAGTTCCAAATAAAAACTGGTGCAAATGATGTGACATTCCATCAATGTGTTCCTTGTGCATATTTATAGAACTTTTAATTTTTAATTTTTCAGTTGTAGTTTCTCTCCCACTCCTGTGTTGCACGTGCCTAATTCCATCATGTAACTTAAATTCTCCAAAAAAAATTAATAGTGTGAATGTAAAAAGTACCATTCAAGACAATTGCTTCAAGCAATTGCTAAAGTTATGCTTTCTCTTTTTTTAAAAGTTCATTTGTATATATGTACAATTCATTTTTCCCAATTCCCTCAAGTTCTCAATATGTATATTCACATAATATTCCTCCAAATTTAAATAATAAGAGTCTTGTAGGGTTGAAAGCCAAGTTAAGTCTTCAGCAATTATAACCCACTGGAATCCACCCCCAAAAATAAAAGTTCATATCATCTTGTTTGGCTATACCCTAGTTGTTGAATGTGAATGAGGATGTGGATGGGGCAGAGTGCTGTTCTGTCCACCGGTAAATGTATTAAATGTGTGTAAGGGTTGTATCCCAGGTATAGTGTTTGGAATCATTGTAATCGTATTGGGGGTCATTAAAGGAATATCGTCAGGTGACCTTCTCATAGCTAGCGTGTAGTCTGGGGGGCAGGCGGTCCTAAGAACCACCTCATGTGGATGAATGGATTCACATTCATGACCCAAGTCACTGTGCTTCATTTGGAGGGACATTATTTCCTCTTCTTGTGCGTGGGTGAGATCATTGACAGTCGTACGCTGAGGGCTACATCGTCGATGCCCGTCATGTCTCCGCTTGTCCTTTTTGTAGTATAATGCTGCAAAGGCTAAGATGTTCAAAAACAGCAAGGATGCTCCCACAGCAATGGTGACACTCAACTCCGTGGAATAGTCTCTCTGATCTCCTGAAATTAGACTCGGCGGTTGTTTGGGATCATCTTGCTTGGCTGTAGGAAAAGCTGATGTTACAGGTACCAAATTTTTCCGAGTTGGCCTGAAAGTAATATCAGTTGATGGCACTTTAGTTGTTGTAGAGGTATACTGTGAAATGTCGTTAAGATTATGCAGGTGAGGTACTAGTTCCAGCCACAGGTTCACCTTGTTAGCTCTGTAATGTTCCTTCACTCGTGGTTTTAATCCAATGTGAAGATAAAGTTGATCTTTTTGAGAGTATCTGGTCCATGCTACCTCCTCAAAACGATTAGGTTTTGTGTGAATGAACTTAGTATCTTGTGGAACTGGTTGGTTGGGATCCCTAGGAGGAAAATGGGAAATGTCAAGCTTTTTTGAAAATTGGTGTTTCTTTTAAAAGTATTTTTTTACCTGCTTAGCAGAACATTTCACAAAACACGGCCTTAAATTAGGATGAATTAAGAATGTGATTAACATTCAGCCTTAGTCATATTAAAAGAACAGACTGCATGACATTAATGGAACTAAATTTACTGCTAAGTTAAAGCTTATTCGTTGGAATATATATTTCTTAAGTGTTTTAAATCTAGATCCATTTTTTCCCCCTAAGCATAGAGCAAAATACAATGAAAAATTCAGGTTTCATTATATTCATTATTGTTATTATCATCTTCACAATAATAATAGAGTGCAATAATATAATACTGCATTAGCAAAATCAAGGTTCAAACAAGTTCAGAATCATTTCCCTATAATAGCTAGCTAGGTATCTCCAGTGGAAATTTAGTTCGGTCTAAATCCAGTCTACAATGCACATTGTATATTAGCTAGGTCTGACCATTTTTATTGAAGTTATTTAACAAATTCTGCAATTGTTATTACCTGCTTATTTCCACAAAAGTATGTTTTAAGCCATCGGTATATATCTTTATGCAAAAATTATATTTTTGTGTTTGTAAAAATTCTCCAAATATAGGCACCTCTCCAAGCTACTTCTTTCATATATCTGGTTTAGCAAGGTATACTGTAAGGCCAATTTCCATTCTTGGCGTATTTGTTTTTCTTTCACTCCTGGAGCTAATTTTGATGAACATAATAGTTTTGAAGGTGGAGATTTTCCTTACCCAATCTTTCATTAATAATCCATCTAATATAGTTTTCAAAAAACATTTTAAATAACGTTACATTAAGTGCAGTAGCAATGGATGTCTTTGCAGCCATAAATCAGCCAATTATTTTCATGATACTTGATCATAACAACAAGAAGGATATTCAAAATATTCCAACATTCTGAATTTATCAATTCATTGTAATCCCTGCGATGACCTTATAATGCAGAGTTATTTGCTCGCTGTCTCAGTGCTGCTACAGATATCTATGCATTAATCAATTCAGTGCAATTTATCCCTTTATGCTTACTAGATGCATGTGCTGAAAGTTATTTATCATCAGATCCTGCTAGAATTCCTTCAAATGAGAGTTACTCATCTTTCTCAGACATCTGTCTGTTACTCCTTTCTGCCTAAAGCAGAAAAACAAGGAGCTTTTCTATGTGGGAGAAAATGGTCAGAGCACAAAAATTCAATCATCTGTAAATTTTAATGATTCTTCATTAGAAATAGTTTTTCTTTCCAGTGTGTGCTAGTGCCTGCTGGAATATCTGTATTAGATTTTGAGAGTTGCCCAGGTCCATTATAAATTCCCTGAAACTATTTAAAATGTCCACGATTCAATTTCTACACTGTACTTCTTTAACAACCTACACATACCGGTAGTCCTTGACTTATGACCACAGCTGAACCCAAAATTTAGGTTGCTAAGCAAGACATTTGCTAAGTGAGTTTTTCTGTCACAGTTGTTAAGTGAATCACTGCAGTTGTTAAGTTAATAACACGGTTGTTAAGTAAATCTGGTTTCCCCATTGACTTTGCTTGTCAGAAGGTAGCAGAAGGAGATCACATGACTCCAGGATGCTGCAACCATCATAAATACATGCCAGTTGCCAAGCATTTTAATTCTTATCACATGACCATGGCGATGCTGCAACATTCGTAAGTGTGAAAATCGGTCATGAATCACTTTTTTTCAGTGCCGTTGTAACTTTGAACAGTCACTAAATGAACTGTTGTAAGTCAAAGACTACTTGTATTTTTTCTCTCTCTCTGTAATGTTGTGTGGTGTGATTGGGAACCGTGATTTTGTTGCCTTGCTTAGTCCTTGATCTACATTAACATCCAGGTTCTCCTCCAGGACTTACCCAGTCTTTGCAAAGTTTGTCCAATAGGTCATCACCACTGCACTTAGCATGATGTCATTTTTTGAAAAATTACAAGGAAACAATTCAGTGGGACCAATCATGGGAATTCCTAATACATACGGAACTTCATCTCCATGAGCAGCATCTGCCCAGGCAGGAACCTGATCTGTTTGGCAATGGTGATAGAAGGCATAAAAATATGTAGGTGACCCAAAGTTTGAATGAAGATCAGCTGTAGCCACTGCTGGTGCCACCCACTGGTGATCAGTAAATAAAGCCAGGAGTGTTTTTCTTCTTGTTTCAGGATTGTGTCTATCTGCCCAGTCTGTATACATAAATTTAATAGTTTCTCTCAAGATGTCTTTGCCTTCCGGGTACCCATATAGGTTATCGACAAAGTTTGAGACAGCAAAGTCAAAATCACTAGCAGATATGCCATCTTCACTGTCAACAATGTTTTCCACAAATTTGAGCCCTTCTCCTTGGTTAACACCCAACATAATGTCATAATTGAGGAATTCTCCCTGTTCCATCAATATCTGAGGATCATCTGGTATCACGTCCCCATCAATAACTGGACCAAAGGCTATGTGGTATCGGGCCGGTTGAATATCCTGATCAACAAGTTCTCTATACGGCTTCTTCTGTAGACATTCTACTAATTCTACGGTGTCCGATACATTGCAACCAACTTTTGTTGCCAACATCCTGGCATATTTTGCAGGCTGAAAACTGACTGCCCAGCTGGAGAGAGCTGTTCCACTTTGAGCTATTGCTCTTTGGAAAAGACCTGTGTGATAAAGTAGAGGATAAAGTTAGGGGAAAACATTACTCAGTGAGGACAATAGATAACATGCTTAAAATATCCAAATTAAGATTTCAGCATTACAAAATAATTAGGAGCAGTGGCAGCAAGTACTACTACCATACAGCCGAAGAAAGGGAAGACTGGCAAATAGGGGACAATTTGTATAATGTGGTATTAATGGAGCTCTCAAGACATCTACTGAGATTGTGTATGGCAAGAGTGGCTGTCACAGCTACTCTAACATTCTTCAGTCTTTCTATGGGTAATTAGGAAAGAAGAAATATAGAGAAGGATGAGGAAGAGAACAGTAGGAAGAAAGAAGAAAGACTTGATTGGTTGAAAACTCGGCAACTAAACTTTGTGACACACTTATGTCCAAATATGAGCTACACATAATTATTGTAAAATAATAATGAAAAAGAGCAAAACCTATTGGAAGGCTGCTTCCATATAAAACTTGAAAAAGAACTATTAGCAATCACAAACATAGTGATTTTTTTAAATCTCTATTGTGCATTTAGCCCAGCTTTGTGGCACACTTCATTATCCAATTTGAAGGAACCCATTTCAAATTTGTAAAAAATGGGGATTCATATTTTATGAAAAGGCTTCAATTACAGTTTCTAGAAGGCTGAATAAGGAAACAAATAGAGTAAACTACAGTTTTGCTAATAAGCCATGTGTGACAAGGAATACAATCTCAGTTCATTTTTTGGCAAGTTCCTTTTTTTTTTAATCACAGAGGTATTTAGCAGAGTTTCAGTCTATCTACTTTCAGTAGTTAACTGCCAGTTCTGAGATATTTAATTGGGGAAAAGAAAGAAAATAAACATGTGAAATGGGGCACAATTGATTGCACAGTGTTATTCTAGATTTTTGCATATGGCCTACAGAATTTAATGCAGGTTGAAACCGTGTTGCAAAAGATTAATGCAGAAGGATTTGTGGCTCTCTTTCAAGGTATAATTCAGGAAAAATATGCCACATTTTGAAACATTGTTATACAAAAAGCTACAGAAAGTACTTTTTTAACCAGAAAGCCTCATGAATCTCTGCTTAATTTATTTTATTTATAGCTTGTTGCTTCTCTGTTGGTTACTTATATCATGGAATTTAATATAAACCATAGAAAACCATTCAGTGAAGTTTCCCCCCCATATGTTTCCTAAGTTTGGATTAAGCAAAAAGTTGAACTGGTTTCAAAATCTTATTCTACCAAGCACCTGTAACGGATATTACAGGTAGTCCTTGAGTTATCATCACATTGAGCTTTCAAACATTTCTGTTGCTAAATGAAACAGTTGTTATGTGAGTTTTGCTCCATTTTACAATCTTTCTTGTCACAGTTGTTAACTGAATCACTGCAGTTGTTAAGTTAGTTGTTCAGTGAATCTGGCTTCTCCATTGACTTTGCTTGTCAGAAGGTTGCAAAAGGTGATCACATGTCCCTGGGACACTGCAACATCATCAATACAGGACAGTTGTTTTGAGCCCTAATTTTGATCATGCAACCAGAGAAATGCTGCAATGGTTGTGTGGGGAAAAGGTCGTAAGTCACTTTTTTCAGTGCCATTGAAGTGGTTTGCCATTGCCTCCTTCCTAGGGCTGAGAGAGGGGGACTGGCAGAAGGGCACCCAGCTGGCTTTGTGGGACTAGAATAGTCTTCCGTAGAAGTATTACTTTTCCAAATAATGAGGCTCATGTTTGCACAAACAAAAAAATAGAAACAGTTCTTCCTTTCCTGGCATGTATGTGTATGTGTTTGTGTGTTTAAATAATTTCTAACTTGCTATTGAATCTATCAGGAAATGCATTTGTTATATCACTCTCGGTTTGCTACACATTCTTTTTCAGAGGCATTTCGGAGCTCTTACACACAAAAGCTCTTACACACCCATGGTTCAAAGGTGAAACCTCAAAACCTCAACCTGCAGTAGATTAGGAATTAATGTTGTGGATCTAGAGAAAGGTTCAACTATTTTATTGATTCAAAGGCATGAGTGTTATACACAGTCCCATGTATTTGGAAGCACTTCTCTCAAAGGATTAGTGCAGCATAAGCAATTAACTGGAGAGGCCAGTCAGGCAATTGTAAAATAAGGTATTTTAATTGAATGAATGGGACTTCAAGAACCTGACAGGTGAAAAGCAAAAAATAAATTGGAAAATAAGAACACTTCACTGCAGTGAAGGAATGATCTCTCTGGAAACACAGGATCGGGCAACTTAATAGTTCTCAGCATCGTTTAAAGGCAGTGGAAAGCTTAAAAGTTCCCAAAAACTTTATGCAAGTACAGTATTTCTTGATTTACAACCATTCATTAAGCTACTATTTGAAGCTTCAACGGCACTGAAAAGACTGACAGATGAGCAGTCCACACACTAGAGTACAAGAGACTTGGACATTATTAAATATTGGCAAAACTTTGAAATCTTGTCACTTCTCCTGATGGTTCCTGAAAGCTCAGCACCTAAAATTGCCTGTAATCTCATACAAGAGACAACACTGACAAATCCTGGAATCTCATATGAAAACTCAATTATTTCCCCCCCCAATTTTTTCACATGAGATCTTGGAATATTTCAGGACGAGGATGCAGAAATCTTACAAGAAGTGCTGATCTTGTGAATTTGGAGTAATTTGCAGCTGGGCATCATGCAGGATTGTATGATGGTGATTGGGGTTCAAAAGATTTCTGACCACTAGGTGGTTACTTAACCAATTTTTGCTTCTGGCAAATAACTTCATGGGTTTTTGATGCTTTCCACATTTGCAAAAAAACAAAACCCCAAAACATTTGAATAGAGGCTATTATGAGGAAAAATAAGTTTTAATACAATACACATACTCCTCAACTTACAATCGGGATCTCATTTAACTTAAATCTAGGCACTCACTTGACCAAACTCAATTTTATGGCATTTTTTTTTGTCATTAAGTGACTTCACAGTTGTTAAGCAAATACTGTGCTTGTAAGTTTGAACCCATTCTTCTGAATGGCCTTTTTTCTTTTTTGCCAGAAACTGGCAAAAACCATTGCAAATTGCAATTACGCAATTGAGGGACTCTGCAAACAGTCATGAGACAGTTGCAAGTGCCCAAAATGACCATGGGATGTAGGGGGGCTGAGTAACAAAACATTTTATGACAGCCAGAATTGTTTTAGGGACTGTAAAACACCAATTCTAGGACTGCTGTAATTTCAAATGGTTGTTAAGCCACCTGGTTGTAAGTCAAGGATTGTCTGTATAGGTTCTGCTGACTTCTTTAAAACTTTCATTTCTCTTACAAATGACCATCTGCTTCTAGTCTGACAGAATACTAAGCAATGAAAAAAATTAAATAGCATCAGAGTGAATGGATTCGTGCTTGAAATCTACTATGGCAGTGGTTCCCAAGTAGATACAGTGAACTTAGCAACATTTGCTTCTAAGAAATCCTTCATCTGGAAATGCCAGGTGCATTTCAAAATAGACTGGATTCCTATAAATCACTGAGCAAAGGCCATTGGCCATCCACTTTCTTCTCCATGTCAAACAGTTAATTTATTCTGTAATATGGTGGTAGAGGAAACAGGAAAAGAATGATGGCAAGGGAAAGGTTTTGCAAGCTTTCTATCTCTAGGTATCTCCCTATATACTGACATCTGAAAATGTACTCTGTTCATTGGCAACAAAAACCCAGGGTAGATTCTGGAATATGGTCAACAAGTAAATGTAAATTATATAGTCTTTGCAAATGCACTAATATAAAATGTGTTCTATTGGTTTGTTAAGATTAGAGTGTGTGGGGTATGCAGTAGGTATCAAACCAATGTTCCTGTGTCTTATTGATTCAATCTTCAAGAATAATGCTAAAAATCCAAAGTCTAATAACAGGTAGTCCTTGATTTACAACCCCAATTGAGTCCAAAATTTCCATTGCTAAGTTAAATGAGTTTTGCCTCGTTTTATGACACAGTTCTTGCTATAATTGTTAAGTGACTCACTGCAGTTGTTAAGTGAATCTGGCTTCCCCTTTGACTTGGCTTCTCAGACGGTCACAAAAGGGGATCACATGACCCCGAGACATGCAAGCATCATAAATAGGAGCCCGTTGCCAAGTCCAAATTTTGATCAGTTGACCATGGGGCTGCTGCAATGATTGTAAGTGTGAAAAACGGTCATAAATTATTTTTTCCAGTGCCACAGTAACTTTGGACGCTCAATAAATGAACAGTTGTAAATCAAGGACTCCCTGTACATTGGATTCATTGGATTGTTGGGTGCTGTTGCGGACAATGCAGTAGAACTGGCACAGTGTGTTTCTATGGTATATTTTCCTGTTACTAACATTAATGCAACAGTTCTAGCCTCCCTCCTCCTTTTTTATAGCCACCCCGAATAAAAAAGAAGCACAGAATCCAGTAAAGAGATGGGTTAATCTCTGCTTGTCAGGCAGAATATAAAAACTTTTTTTTTAAAATGACAAACTACAATTTCTATTGGTTACTATTTATTTCATTCATTCATTCATTCATTCATTCATTCATTCATTCATTTATTTATCCACTTTACCACTTTTTCTGTGGTAAAATTATGTGGTAGGAAACAGCTAGCAAACTCTACCAGACAGTCATCCGGAAATGCTTACTGAGAAAACAAGGAGCTTGTTCTGATTACATCCTGCGTCCTGTTCTCAGTCATTTTTGAATGTTGGTCCACTGGGACTCAGAGAACTTGGAAAAGTTCACCAGAACATCTTGAGGGAAAGTATTTTGAACCAGAGCTCAGAGCTTTACTTCCCTGTCCCATTTTCAGGCATACCATCATTTACTAGTACATCCAAGTCTTGTAACAGTAATTTAGGCTTGTTTGCTACATCAGAATTGGAAATACATCTGTCTCAAGTGGTGGTTCTCATTTTGGTTTGGAGGGCAAATGTCAAGAGAGGTAAGTTGCTCTTTGAATATAATTACTAGTTATAGACTGTCACAAAGAGATTGTCACAAAGGACAAGAAGAGAGAAGACGGAGAATGAACAAGTTATTTATATACCAGTTTTAAGTGGAAGCTTTTTTCATAGGCGTCTGCGAAAGGCGCCACAGATTATTACAACAAAATGATCCACTCAAGAATTAAAAATAGACTGAAATGATTTCCCATGAAAAGCTCAAAAAGCTCAAAAGCCGTGATATCACTGTAGTCCAACACAGAGCATGATCCCCCCACCCCCAAATTATTTCAATTTTCTCTATAATGTTGGACATTGATTTAAACAGAGCTGACTATTTTGGACAGCCCTTTTTCAATGTTTCTTTTTAAATTCACAATGTTAAAGTCTGCAAGCTGCCCTGGATTCTATGGAGGGGTTGGATTTGATTAAAATAAATCCAAATTAACAAAACAAGAGAAATCAATTATAGTTTATCTTCTTGCAAATGAGTCAATAGGAAAGAAGAAGTGTTTGTGGGGTTGTTTTTGTTTTTTTTATTTTTTTTATTTTTTTATTTTTTTATTTATTTTATTTTTTATTATTTTATTTCATTATTTTATTTTATTTTATTTTTTCAATTTATGGTATAAATGTGTTAAATAGGAGAGAGAAATTATTTTCCTGGCTTCCAGATTTACATGCAGTAAAGAGTTAGATTGTTGTTGTTAGTTGCGAAGTCGTGTCCGACCCATCGCGACCCCATGGACAATGTTCCTCCAGGCCTTCCTGTCCTCTGCCATCTTCTGGAGTCCATTTAAGCTCACTCCTACTGCCTCAGTAACTCCATCCAGCTCCATCCAGTTGGATATAGTGAGTAAAAGAAAAACCACAGTAATAACCTTGGTACATCTATAATTTTAGTCTTTTCCTTGAGTGGTACCCAGTGTAATTCACAACAGATTCAAAATAAAAGCTTTTTGGACTAGGTGCTCATTTTCTTCATAGTACATGAGTTTACCATCCTCCTGCTTTTAATTGTGCCATAAATAGGTCTGCAATCACAAACCAGATTTTGAATGCTGCAAATGTCACTAACTCTCTCTCCAGAAAACTTTCCTTATTACATATCTTGATAGATGTAGATGTAGAAATGGAAATAAAATATATACCCACTTTCTCACAAGAAAATATTTTGCTAGCCTGACCTATACTTGTGTTTCCATCAAATTCCATGAGGACTAGGAAAAACAGGTTCCAACTTATGTTTTTAAGAACTTTAGAAAGCATTGATGGATCAAACCGAAGGCGTATATTTTCAAATTTACAGTTTTAATGGAGTGTCAAGTGCTTTTGAAATACTTCTGAAAGCTCACAACTTTGACTTTAAGACTAGGCTTCTTCCAAGCATCAGAAACATCTGGATACATCTTCCAAATATGATCAGTAGGCATCAATATGATTTCATCTAACCCTCATTTCAAGCCACCTTACCATGATGACCATCACACATCATTGAGGAACAAATTTCATTGTGTAAAAAACTGCCAAATGAAAGAATATCTCCTTTGAATCCCACCACATTGTTTCATTAGATAATTGTGGGTTTCAGTATGGGATGGAATTAAAAAACAAATTTTGTAATACCCAGTACGTAATTTAAGCATGAAAGGAAGAACCCAACTGAGCGATTCAGAGTCTTCAATACCATCAACCTTTCCTTCATTAAATAAATGCTATAGTGACATACAGTTCATACAGACATATAGTAGTTAGGCTATATCGTGGATCACAGTTGGTAATTTTCCAAATTATTGTTCACTATCTGGAAAATATTATTATAGTTTATGGATAACTGGCAATTATTATGGCATTAAAAATTTTTTTACACATTTTTATTTATTTACTACTTATTGTAAAGTACTTTTTGCTACAGAAAAGCAATGTATGAAATAAATAAATAAAAACCTTACTTATAATTTGCATCTGCACTATTCAATTCACACCCCTTCTGGAAGTATGATTGAAGATTTTTTTGTTTTAATTATCAATACCCCCTTATTGTGTTTGTGAAAATATTTGTGGTAGTAATTATTATACACATACCTGAAGCCTAACTAAACTAAACTAAACTAAACTAAACTAAACTAAACTAAACTAAACTAAACTAAACTAAACTAAACTAAACTAAACTAAACTAAACTAAACTAAACTAAATCCATTACACAGAGACAAATATACGTACAGGTATAGGAGAGGAAAAACTGCTACGGCAGAAGAAATACATAGAGATTTAATTTGCATAAATTGTAGGTACATAACCTCAAACCAAAAGTGGACTCATATTTTGGGGGGCATTATCTAGATACATCAAGAACATATATGCAAGAGCATCACAAAGTAGGCATGATGGTGGCATGCAGACACCAAAATCATCAAAATTTGCAACCTGCAATAATACCTTTGGTTGAATTGCTCCAACGGTTACCTTCAGAATAATGGGATAAAGTCAAGAGATTGACACATGAACCACCGGCGCCAGATCCAAAAACAGTGATTCTCAGCGGGTCGCCCCCAAAGAACCCAATATTTTCACTAGTCCATCTCAAGGCCTGAATGAGATCAAGAAGGCCATAATTCCCTTTAGCTGCTTGGTCCCCAGTGCTCAAGAAACCTGCAAGTCAAAAGAAAAGAAAGAAAGGGGGAAAAAAACATTAGAGCAGAAAAACTACTGTATATTTCAGATTACGGCAGGGCTGTTCTCATCAGGCCAACTGCTTTCAAATGTATCAGGAGTTAAGCACTATGTAAATACATTTTCTTCTTTATCCACTTTGCAACCATTTACAAGTGACTCATCATTCCCACTACAAATCCTTGGGTATTTATTGTAATAACGCTATGCATTATAAATGACAGCATGCATTATGCAGGCACTTTTGAAGAAGATAGGCTGATTTCAGTACAGAATGGCAGGCTAACTGATACTTTCCTTGCAATTTGTTTTACAGCACAGGGATGCCCTAAATTGAAGCTCATTAGATATCATTTACGTTTCCCATTGAGGGGACACTGGGAAGACCTGCCTGGCTGAGGTTATTTATTTATTTATTTACTTTTAAGATAATAAGGGGACAGATTTGGAAGGACAGAGCATCACTGTATTCTGTACATAAATTCGTTTCAATTCATGACACAAACTTTCTTCCTGAGTCCAACCAGGGAACCCACCCATGCTGGTTGGTACAACATGCTGGATTCAGCCCCAGCTCCCTGGCAATTTTTCTCATCCCCATATTGTGTGGCTTTCTGTAATTTAAAGGCTTCAACGGATGCCATTAGCAAACTTTGCCTAAGAGGCACAGAAAATTGCAAGTATTAATCCTTAACCTTATAGTTCATAACTCAAAGCCGAGAGCTGGGATTAAATCCCTCAATTTTTCCAGAGGGCAAAAGTTCACAAGTTGCTTTAGAAAGACCAAGAGTCCATAAACCTTTTATTAAGATTTTTTTTTCCAAATAATATATTTCTGTTCATAACAGGGTTTAATTACAGAAACTGGGGAAACAACCTTTAATTACGATGAGAAGAAAAAATCCATTTTATCCATTAATAAAAAAATGAGTTGGCATATGTATAATGCCCTTTGCATAATGAGTGATAAGAATGATATCTTATTAATAACTGTAATAAGAGAGGAAAAATGAGGTATTTTAGGGCTTTCTATGTTCTTGGGCTTAGGGAAGAAAATTGGTCTAATAACTTAAGAACTTCAATGACACATAATTATGGTCTATTAGCCCTAAGCAATTAAACACTTTGGTAAAGTTTATTTTATGATATTTATATCAAACTGGCAGATAAAACTTGCAAATAAACAAGCATGTATAGCTGGTAAAACCTTTTCAGTTGAACAGAAGGAATTCATTTCATAGATGTAATGCAAATGTCTCCAAAACTTATTTTCACACATGTGACATCTAAGAGACATTTGGAGATATCACAAGACACAGTGATGTACAAACATTGATGTTTCTTTCCACGTAAGAGAGGTATATTTTTAATGGCTTAAATCTTGAAAAATAATTACATCTCCCACCATTTTTATTTAGCATTTATTTGTTGTGCCGTCTTATATGCCACCCCATTTTGGAATTCTCTGAGTGATTTACAAATATCAACATAAAATTTAAGTATAAGAAAATCAGCAAAGTAAGCAACACCAAGGTTATGAGGTATCACCATTCAGACAGCAGAACCTGTCTCTACATCTCTCTCCTTCCAACCTCGGAAGGAACCTCGGGTGTTTTCTAATCCAACCCCTTGCTTAGGCAGGAAACCCTAAACCAGTGGTGGCGAACCTATGGCATGCGTGCCAGAGGTGGCACTCAGAGCCCTCTCTGTGGGCCCGCGTGCCATCGCCCTAGCCCCGCCTCCCCCTGCACCCCCCTCCTCACCAACATCCCCCCTGGAGGAGAATCACCCTGGGTGCGGACCACGCAAAGCAGCACAGCCAAGAACATGGCAGCCAGGCAGTGGGGACAAGACTCTGCCCTCGTGCCCCGTCGCATACAGATGATGCGCGGGGTGCAGAGGCCATGGGCGATCTGCGGCGGGCCGTGGAGGCAGGGTGGGGGTGGGGCAGTTTTTGGGCACTCGGTCTCTAAAAGGTTCGCCATCACTGCCCTAAACCAAGAATCAAGAACGACATGGTATGAATTGTCTGAATGCTGTTCCAATTGCTTTGTTGAGAAAAATGAAACTCCTATTTTGTTTTATTTCGTTGAACTGCATTGGAGTTGCCAACTACCCTGTGACTGAATCTGGATGTTCTGCTTTGGATACAAAGCAATGTAGGCTCTTTCACAGCTGGGTGCGTATTGAATACAGCATTCACTTTTGTCGTATACTGCCTGGCTCTGGAGGTCCATCAGTTAACCCTCTCCCTCTGGCTCCACCTGGAACACTTTGAAAGATGTCCTAAGGAGAGCGCCACAATCATTATTTTGCTTGTCCCACATAGAGATGAAAGATGTATGAAGAAATACACAGTAAAGACCAAGAGTAAGATAAGCCTCAATAAAAGAAATGAAACAAACTTTTTACAGAAGCCTTAACAATCTGCTGAAAAAAAGCATAGAGAAGAATGATCCTGCAAATGGCCTTTTGAACTAGCAGGATGTTTTATTTTGGAAGCCTACCCTTGTTGAATAAATAAATGAGATTGGTGGCATAAAGTAGCCGTAGGCTTTATTAAATTTATGCATTTATAATTCAATTACGAACAAGGAGTTCAACAATCTGTGTGGGATGTACTCAAATGCAACAGTTTCCAAGTGAACAGACTTTCTTAAGAGTTATAGAAAGGCATACCCAGTACAAATAGTCCTTAACTTACAACAGTTTGTTTAGTGACAGAAGTTACAACAGCACTGAAAAAAGTGACTTATGACCGTTTTTCACACTTATGACCATTGCATGGTCACCTGATCAAAATTCAGATGCTTAGCAACTCATATTTATGACAGTTGCAGTATCCTGGGGTCATGTGATCCCCTTTTGCGACCTTCTGACAAGCAAAGTCAATGGGGAAGCCAGGTTCACTTAACAACTGCAGTGATTCACTTAACAACTGTGGCAAAAAAGGTCGTAAAATGGGACAAAACTCACTTAACTCTGTCTCTGCTTAGCAACAGAAATGTTGGGCTCAGTTGTGGTCGTAAGTTAAGGACTACCTGTAGTAGAGATTGGCAGGCAGGATAGGAATCAGTAAAAGAGGCAGACATTTTCATAAAAGTATTGTTTTCTGATAATAAGATCAAGAGCACGTAAACTTATATACCATCCCATAGTGTCTTATAGCACTCTCTGAGTGGTTTACAATATCAGCATATTGCCCTCAACAATCTGGGTCGTCATTTTACCGACCTTGGAAGAATGGAAGGCTGAGTGAACCTTGAGCTCTGTCAGGATTGAACTCCAGGCTGTGGGCAGTGAGTTAGCCTGCAATACTGCACCTCCAGGGTTCCTATAAGGTTGGTCAGGAACCCTTCAGCTCAACAATGGAAAGAGGTTCCAAGATGTTTCATTTATTTTGTATTTAATCACAACCTCAACAAATCCCAGCAAACTTACTTTTCCTACTGCCCCCATGGTTTTTCACTCCAGTCTAGGATCAACAGCTTTAAACCATTTTTAGTTAAACCAGTATTCTTCTCTTATTCCACCGCTGTTCTGATGCAGCTTCAAGGTTTTGTCATTACTTCAGGGGGGAATCAGGCAACTAAATGAAGAGGACTTCAACTCAGAAGGGAATTTGTAAACACGATGTACTCCTGAATACATTTGGATTCTAGCTCCCCCTTTTTTTCCCCAGTCCAGCTACAGTACAAAATAGAACATAGCTTCTCACCTGGAAGCTATGAACAACATAATTCTACGATGGGCTTTTTTTTCCGGGTAAGTGAATTTAGGATTACAGCCTCAGCCATTATTCCAATGAAATAAGACTTTTGTATCAGAAAAGCGGCACATTGCATTCCTGCCTAGCACTTTGAGATGAAAACATCTCAAGAAAACACCCTGGATCTGACTGTAGAGGAATTCTGTACAAATGTAAGAGCATATAAAGTGAACAGCATGTAACTTCATCGAAGTACTTCCTTACAACCTTAAAGGCCCCAACAATGTTTATATTTGGTTGTATATTATTCTGAATAAAGAGCCTCTCCTGTGTCTCCATTTCTCTTAAGTCTCTCCTGAGTCTCCATTTACCTTAAGTAATTTAGGTGAACAAGAACCTGTTGATGGAGAACAGGTTGCTGCTGCAAACTCTGCAGCTTGAATATGAATTTCTTCAGGAGAATCTCATGCTTCATTCCCTTTCATTTTGCGGAGCTTGAAGGCCCAAAGGTCTATCCTGAGGGTGGCCTTTGAAACTTTTCTTCCTGAAGACCATTGCATCCTCAGATCTAATAGGCCCTGAGTGCATGTCTTTTCATTATTAATTTTGTTTCGGGGAAGCCAAATAGTGATGTAAAGACATCATGCTTGTGCGGACTTCATGTCCCAGTGCAACCTACATCAATCATATCGATCTCCCTGGCTTTAGCTGCAAAAGTAACCTAGGAGAAACAATCTTGCCTTCTTTTAACATTGGCCAAATTCCTTTCCCAGAGGATCTGTTGCTGAGCTTTCTGAACAAGCTGTTTCTTTTTTCCTAAGGGCTTTCCAGGAATTGCTTGGGCAGAAAGATTCCCCGTTGCCAAGATAGACAACAAAAAACAAAAACGGAGATCTGGGTGAGGGTGGATTGAAAAGAGGGCATTTACAATTTGTCTGAATTGGTTGGCAGTCCTATCGGGTCCTGGAATCCTACACTGGCAAATAATAGACTCAAAGAAGCTGCACATAAAATTAAATAAATAATATTGTACTGGTGGATATTATCTGATACAACTTTCTTTGAAGAATGCCTTCAGAAAGGGGCAAATTATACCTTTCTTCCTCCAGCTGTTATCTGTCTGGGTCTCTTTCTCTCTTTCTGTCTTCATGAGCTTCTAGAACAGTCCTTCCCACAGGAACACACCTACCTTACCTTAATGCTATATTAGGCTGAGGTCAATAATATCTCTTCCTCAGCTGAACTACAGTTATTCCCAGAGCTGGCTCAACAACAAGCCAACATGATTGTGAAGTATTTATGATTTCAAGAAGACAATCTTTTGAGGCTAAAAGCCAAGATCTTGCCTGACAGTATGTGGCAAAGGTGAGGATTAAATCTCAAAACATGAATCTTTGAACCAATCTTCCCCTCTGTCATTCAGGATCAATTCCTTTCCTCCCTGCCTCTAAGAAGCAGAATACAAACGTTGTCAATGTGTTTTTCAGACCCCAGCAAGGTTTTTATATGTACAGTTGCTTCTGCAAGCCATTCTTTGCTACTTTCAAAACCAGATATAGTTTCATGTCTATGGAGATTCTCAACCATCCAGGTCATGGTTGTCCCAAAGGTGCTTTTCCAAATGGCAACTGGATTTTCTTGATAACCAAGAAAGTCCAATTGCCTTTTGGAAAAGCATCTTTGAGAGAGATGTATCTCATAAACTGCACCTTTGGTTGACATCTACCAAATCAGTGTTAGGAATTTCAAATAAGAAAATTGTCTGTCTGTCTATCTATAAATTTATCTAAATTTATTTATTTAGAGATACTTCACCCTTCTTAACTGCCCATCTCTCTTTAGAGATACCAATCACTGGGTTTGGATTTGTGTGCTGTGTGTGTCTCTGTGTGTGTGTGTGTGTGTGTGTGTGTGAAAGAGAGAGAGAGAGAGAGAGAGAGAGAGAGATGTGGCCTATTATATCGACATCCACTCTGTGCACACAACAGTGGCAAAACCATTGCGGAGCAATGATGTGTTGTAAGCATGACTTCTTTTGTCCAGTTACAGCCTTTTCATTTGTATTTAAACAGCTGCTTTCAAAAAGAGGCAGATTGCAAATGTAAATTCATGTACCCAGTTCAATTGTGTTCAGCTCCTAGAGCATTTCTAGATATAAGTAATTCATGCTGACTTATATAGGTTTTCCCAGAGCCACCTGAAAGATATTGCACCATAATGAATGAATACATAAAGGGGGAAAAAAAAATCACCCTGTCCACTGAGCAAACTCTTCAGATACGGTCCATAGCAGTATTTCTGTCTCTGTGGATAAAATGCAGAAGCTCTACTCCCCCTCCATACATGCACTTTAAAGAAACTTAGCAACAAATTTGTCTTTTATCAAAAGTCTTGCCGTGTTGGTGGTTGCTCAGCTTACGGCTATTTCAATTTTCACTTAAAGAGAATGGGAATCGCTTTTCATAAAACAGGGGAGTAGATAAAGCATTGATTCAATTTCAACCTCTCTCATTTTAAAAAAACAACAACACAGACAAAGAAGATTTAACAGAAGTGTGCAATGGATGGAAATCACGCTGCTTATCCCTGTTGCTAGCAAAGAGAGATAGCAGTGGTACTAGTGACTCCAAACTCTGCGTTTGAAAAAGGGTCTGATCTCATATGAATCTGCATATGTGTTGAAACCTCCTTCCAGAGGCGTCTGCCAGGGATGGTGTCCCAAAAAAATTAAGCTGTTTTTGCAACTACATGACACAAGTCTCATCTTTTAAAATGTGTATTGAACACGACACATGTATGTTTTAAAAAAACATGGCTTTAATTGTGAAGGTTGCAACTTGACTTTTTTTGGCATCTCCTCCACTGTTATTTGTTTGTCCTTCCGAAGTGGTCCTCCCCAGTTTATGGGTTCAGTGATTGCCTTTTCCCTGATGGTCCACAAATCATAGATTAACTTTCCTAAAGAGACACAGACATGAGCCATCTTCCATCTTTTCTGATGGAGGTGATATGTTCTCTAATGCTCCTCCTGTGGTATCTTCTGTGATGTCATCCTAACTATGTTTACATATAAAGTTGTGCACGCTGCAAAAATACAGAATAGAATATAGAATACAAAGTTGGAAGAGAACATGAGAATTTTCTAATCCAACATCCTGCTCGAACAGGAGATCCTATGCCATTCTGGACAAATAGCTATCCATTCTTTTCTTGAAAACTTCCAAATATGGAGCACCCATAACTCCAGAGAGTAAGTTATTCCACTGTATTGGTTCAAGGAGAGTAAGGTTGGGGCTGTTCAAATCCCTTGAAGGCATACAGTATGCTTCTTGGATCCCATCAGATGACATTCTTTAATAGGTAAGACCTGGAGCAGGACATGTAAAAACAAAGGGAGAGAGATAATCTCCTACAATTAGGTGCAAGGCTATGTATCATTTTGTAGGTGATGACCAGCACCTTGAGCTATATCTCAGAGCTTCCTGGTATGAGTGAAGTTGGTAAAGAAGGGATATTACATGGATATCCCATTGCATGGCTTGCCCATTACAGCTTGCACTGAGGCATTGTGGACCAAGACTGACTTGTAGAAGTGCCTCTTGGTCTAGGGACGGGCAAAATTGGCGCTTACCACTTGGATATGAAAGAATGAAAAACAGGTGGTTGGGGAGTAGACCCAAGGATACTGTTCACTTCCTTAAGAGTGAAAGGAATAAACACTTCTTAATAAGTGAGCAAGACGGAGCCTCAGTCACCTCAACTAGATTTGTATAGTCAGAGTCCAAACTCCGAGTGGATCTGAGCAATTTTATGTGATACCAAGAATATTCTTCACAGCAACCTTGGATTCATTCTTCATTTTTCATTAATGGTGTTCTAGATGTCTCTTCTGCTGTTTCAACTCCTATTGTTATACCTCTCTCCTGTTGAGAACACTATTCCAAAGCAGCCTGTTGAAACCAATTTTCTCTTTCTTTCATTTCCTCTCTAATTCTCCATAATAATTTAAGCAAATACAAGATGTCAAACAGTACTCCCATATTCAGAGAGGAAGGCAGAGAAAATGAGAAAGAAGTGAGACTGAGAAAGGTTTCGATTCCATTCCAGTTAATTGAAGTTAGAGTAATTCCTGCTACATGTATGCAAATTACACATTGGTGCCCTTCAATTAAGGAATAATAGTCATGAAAAGTAATTTATACTCATAGATTAGATCTCGCCTATGAAAAATTACCAATTAACTCAAAGTAGGCCTCTGGAGTACTAGCAAGTAATTTAGGAAGGATCTCATTGCAATGGTTTCCCTTTCTATCTGATTCTTTTCTTCTCTACACGCTCGGAGACAACATTCAGTTTCCCATAGAAACATTAAGTGGCATGCACTATAAAGTTGGCTTGAAACTCAACATTAAGAAAACCAAAATCATGGCATCCGGCCCTCTCAATTCCTGGCAAATAGATGGGGAAGAAATGGAGGTAGTGACAGATTTTATCTTCCTGGGCTCTAAGATCACCACAGATGGGGACTGCAGCCAAGAAATTAAAAGACGCTTGCTTCTGGGGAGGAAAGCTATGGCAAATTTAGACAGCATACTAAAAAGCAGAGACATCACCCTGCCAACAAAAGTACGTATAGTCAAGGCCATGGTTTTCCCAGTTGCAATGTATGGCTGTAAGTTGGACCAAGAAAGGCTGAACGCAAAAGAATTGAGGCCTTTGAATTATGGTGCTGGAGAAGACTCCTGCGAGTCCCTTGGACTGCAAGGCGATCAAACTGGTCAGTCCTAGAGGAGATCAACCCTGACTGCTCCTTAGAAGGCCAGATCCTGAAGTTGAAACTCAAGTACTTTGGCCACCTAATGAGAAGGAAGGACTCACTGGAGAAGAGCATAATGCTGGGAAAGATTGAGGGCAGTAGAAGAAGGGGACGACAGAGAATGAGGTGGCTGGATGGAGTCACTGAAGCAGTAGGCGTGAGCTTAAATGGACTCCAGAAGATGGTAGAGGACAGGAAGGCCTGGAGGAACGTTGTCCATGGGGTCGCGATGGGTCGGACACGACTTCGCAACTAACAACAACAACTATATAGTATCTGTTTTCCAAATAGGTATGAGCTACACATTTATTTGGCTCAAACAAGCATACAAAAAGCATGATACCAAATTGGAAATCTAACTGCTTAATGGTCAGCAAGTAAAGCAATCAGTCATGTATCTCAGACCATCGAGAGTAGACCTAGATAGGGCTGAAACCCTAAACTGCCAATTAATTCTAAGTATACTGAATGCTGCAGATGTGAATGAAATAGGAATGCTACTTTCTAAAAATTTTACCTACCTGAATGGTATCACCTGCCCAGCATCGTGCGGAGATGTATAACTGAGTACCATACACACGGTGATGATTCTCTACTGCATGTTGTTAAATGACCTCACTTGCCAACCTCACGTATATGTGAAATAGAAGGGGTGAGAAACCAGAACTCCAAGGCACACCCCACATAAGAAGGGCCTAGGGTTGGACCTCTCTGTTACCCCCCTCCCTCACCCAACACAAAGTGGCATTAGCCACAGAGGAAGGAGCAGCACTGCAAAAGAGTGCTTCCAACTCCCCAGAGATCAATGGTATTGAAAGCTGCCGATGAATTCAGGAGGACTAGAATACCTATGTTGCTCAAACTCTCCTCCATAGCAGTGGGGAGAGTTTGGGCAAAACAGAGCTTCCCCAGTGAGAGGCCTGGATTAAGAGAGCTGGATTAAGAGAGCTGGATGGGGGAACAGTGAAGAGGTTCAGGGTAACCACACTATAGAATATCTAAGGATATATCTAGTAGGTTAGAAGGTTATATCTTTAATTCGGCAAGATTCTGTCCATTAGGTGTAAGAAAATAAAGGACTGGACTTCACTGGACTTCACAGTGACATCTCAGGGCTTGGGGCTGACATTCCCATCCTCACCCTGAGCCCTCCAGAGAATAAAAAGAATAATGCATGTTACATGCACTCTATAATGTATTTAGTGAACACTGTATGTGCCCCAAATATGCTTTTCTGTAGACTACTCATGTGTCAAGATCAAAAGAGACAGTGTTTGTAACAGCACTATATGGAAAGTAAGGCTTAGAAATAACCTTGGAGATCACCAAGTCCAAACCTTGCCCCTTGCAAGAATCCATTATTCCATTTTAAAGACAGAATTATTCAGCTTTTCTCTACTTTGAAATATGTAAATGAGAGTCTACCATCTCTCAAGGCAGTCTGTTCCATTTTTGAACAGTTCTTATCATTAGGGATGGTATGACCACGTTCATCTTCCTAGTGACTTTAACCTATTGCTTCCTATCCTCTCTTTTTAATCAGTTCAGCAATAACAGGCTCTGCCTGAAAGCCCTTGGGATATCTGAAGACTTCAGTCTTCTCTTTTGTCATTCCTCTAATTATTCCTTACATTATTTTTATTCTTCTGATCATGGCTGCTGTCCTCTAAACATGCCCCAATTTGTTAGTGATTACTCACAATGAAAATACAATAATATTCCATTGCACAAGCATTCCATTTATAAACGGGATCATTTTTATTTTATTGCCACTTAAACTGCTATGATATTTTTTATTGATTTTTAGGATTACATGATTGTTTGGAGTTATCTTCTGTGCACCTACTGTACCTGAGATCTTTAGAAGAACATTAACTTAAGTTAATAATACTAACACACATTTGATTATATTCAGTTTAAGTTTCCTTAAAATCCCAGTCACCTTAATCCAGTCTTGTGCTCTTTTGATTTCCTATACTAAAATTTCCTTAATGTTCACTTGAGGATGACTGGTCTTTATGACCATCCTCTAAAGAAGAAAGTTGCTGTAAAAGTAAGGAATTTTTTTTTGTTTTTTGGGAAGAATCACGATGTGTAGAGTTTATTTCAAAACAGATGTTAGAATAATTAAGGTTCCCCAATGTTAGACCTTTCTGAAAGATTTGCAATCTGTTTTTGAAAAGGAAATACCCATTACCTCCTGCTTGATTAGATTGGTGATAAAAAGATCGACAACAAGCTTTTGCTCATTCCTCTTCTATAAACCTGTTTTTCTCTACAACAGTGCCTGAAGGAGATGACCAGGCTGAGCCCGAGGGGTCAAACATGTCATCAGTCTTGAGTCCTTCCCGCTCACTGTCAGGTCCACCGTATTGCCCTACCATTCTGTTGAAGGGGGAGAGGAAGGCTTGCTGGCATTTTTCACATGCTTTCGCTTTTGCTGTAACTGTTTGGGAATTAGGGAGGGGGATTGTCTCAGGAGATGAAGGAGACTCCTTCCCAGCTAGTTCCAGCCTGGTTCCAAGGCCAACGTGGCCTGAGAGTGACCGGTTATCTACCCAGCACCTCAGCGTTCTCAAAACAGCCTTGCAGTATCACATTGGCTGCCGATGGACTGATCAGGGGGGTTGGGTTTGGGAAAATGAAAGAATTGCTTTGTGCTTTGCGTGGGACCTTCAGACTCCACCTGACTTTTCTGCAACCACTTTTCTCAGTAAAAGTTCTTTTGATTCAACTCAATGCAGTCAAGAGTTTTGCTTTCCTGAGGGACCAGCTGGGGC